>JARGXW010000129.1:0-275317 GCA_029204085.1 Mycena sp. CBHHK59/15
GTCCCTCCTCGGCGTGCCAATGGCTTTTTACACGCCTCGATAATTCCCCTCACGGACATCCGACAGACCTGCCAGCTTTTTCCCAACTTCGGCCGTGCCGATGTCAATCCGGAATGGACAAAAGATAATGTGTTAGATAAGTGTACATCGTTCTTCATTAATAACTGGGCCAGTATATATGCGTACCAGTCGATTTGGTAACTTATTGCAATGTAATGTATCATAGACAAATATAATCTGCACGTAAAATCTGAAAGACCGGGATAGACTTCAATAGTTGTGACTCACATGATTTATAGTTGTATATAGACGTCGACGGCGGTCTGCACCGACCGTAGAAACGCCCGAAGTCCGCCATAGACCAAGAGAGAGGAGAGGTTGACCACAAATACTGTCATAGACCGCGAGAGCTCTGGATAATCATCACCAATGCTATATAGAATTTCGGATTTTCCTGATGTACATCAACCCAGAGCCTTTCAATGCGGACATTATGAATACTCCTAAAGATCCATACAGGTATGAGTAGCCATACAGATTACCCAGTTCAAACGACACACCGGCCCCAGATATATGATCCACGCTGGATCCCACAGTGTTCTTCCATCCACACAGCGACCTCTATATTTTCGACACCATGATCCCCGCGCAAGCGGGATGGAACACCATATCTTGCTGCTGCATCAAGAAAGAGCAGCAGTGCTGTGCTACCCTTATTGTTGTTGCTTGCATGCAGACCCAGTGATCAGACGCGAATAGCCATCAATGAACCCGTTGCACTAGTGCATCAGGCTTGGTGTTCGGAGAGATCGGCGCAGTGGCTGTGCCGTGGTCGTGTTAGGATCACACATCGTAGAACATAAAACATCCATCCTTGGCATCCACCATCGCGGATTCCTTCCGCACCTGCGTTCCACCGCAGCGCCGAGCCGACCAACTACCAGACGGAGATCCTGCGGATCTCACGTCTCCATCTGGTGACAACAGCGCGATTTTAACCGCAAACACCCCAACCGTAACTCTGACACACCAACACTGAAAAATACTGTTCACCACCGAGCTGCCCCCTGTTCCACCGAAAAAAAACCTGAAACCTGGCCCAACCTCCTTACCCACTTTGTTCCGCCACAGGGAGATTCCTGCCCCGACCCAAAACGATGGAAAACAACTCGTCAGACGAGTCGTCTCTCACCCTCTCCAGTCTTTTCTCTTCACAAGGCGTGAACAGTCCTCATACGCCAGCAACATCCCCACCCGCTCCCGACCCCGCTGCCATCCTCGCCGCCTTATTGACCATCACACCGCTCCCGCCGCCACTCATCCTTGACGACATGGCAGATCTTAATCCCAAGCTCTTCAAGGGAGACGGTATCGGCGAGAATGCAACAGATTTTCTGAACTCCATTCGGCGCCGGAACCTGCTCAGCCCGACGTGGGCGGACGACCAGAAAATCGAGTTTTTTGAGCTCAGCTTGAAGTCCGGCAGCTACGTGAAAAGCTGGTTTAACAAACTCAAAGCCACAGAGAAGGATACCTTCAAAAACCTCGCGGCGGCGTTCCAAAAGCAGTGGCCAGAGAAGGAGATGGCAGAGAAGGAGAAGGGCGAGCTGGAGGAGGAGCTACTCACTTTGATGCTTCGCCCCGATGATGTCGGTGTGCGCAATGAGGAGGACGGATTTCAGGAGTGGGGTCATGTGCGCTGGGTCATCAAGGCTGCTGAGCTCGCCGCCCGCATCGAAGACAGTGGCCGCCTCATTCCGCAAGTCCTCAAGAACATCCCCGACTCGCTTCTCTTACGCCTCGGGCCGAAACGCGCGACATGGGCGGAGCTTATTCAGACCATGAAGGACATTCCCGCAACCGACATTGCCTCCGTTCGCCGGTTAGAAACCCGCCTCTCCGGCATGGAGGCCCTCATCGCAGACCTGCAGCAAACTCCCACCACTGCGTTCTCCGGGTTGGCAGCATCATCACCTGCCCGGAACGAACCCGTTCGCCGACTTCTCTTCACCCCGACTCCCGTGACGAACAACACTGGCAACCCACAAATGTACACAAACTGCCCCGATACGGAATGGCTGCGCATGATCCTTGCCAGCCCCATGATCATCCACCCACGCAATGCAGCGGGGATGGCTGCATATGCCCAGCAGATGACCGCATACACCCAGAAAAACGGTGCCCGCAAGCCGAGCGAGGAAAGGCCATACCCATTGACACCAGGCACAGCAGCCATGGGCTCGGGCGAATGCATCAAGTGCGGCCTCACAGGCCACTTCATCGCCGACTGCAACGCCGCCGAGAACCTCCACATCCCCGAGCCGGAGCTGAAGTGGCGACAAATCGTCCAATCCATCCGCAGCCATATTGCACGCAACCAAGTCCCCACCGCTGTCAATGTCGTCGGTGATGCAGGGGACGCTGTGGACCAGGACGTATTCGGTTCGGTGGAATATGACCTGCAGGTCATCGAGGAATACCTTCGGAGCCAGGGAAAAGCGGGGGGCCATCCGCTTGAGCGAGCACGTGATGGCCCGAGAGCACCAGAGGAGCAGAGGAGCGGGGGTCCCTGAGCGCGAAGAGGAATCGCTCGGGGACGCGGCGCATGAATCTCGCACGCATACCCCGGGTCACGGGGAAGGAGTTTTACCACCAGAAGGCGATGCGGAGGTTATCCCAGATGCACATGTAAACACCTACTTGCAATCTCAAGTTTTTGATTTGTACAGTGTGGGAGCGTGCGAGAAGGAGAAGAGCATTCCATTTGTGCATGATGTGCTACTACATGGGGATGAAGGAGGGGAGGCTACGCTACCCGCGGTTTTTGATGACGGAGCCATGGCGAATGCCATCGATGAAGACACATATGACTCGCAGAAGGACGAGCTCGGGTCGCTCAGCCCATCGGAGCACGTGCTCCGCATGGTGAACGGGGCTTAAAGTCACTCTAGCAGATGTTCTCACTGAACTGGGATGGGTGGTGCTTTCGTATACCAGGAAAAGCATTTGGTATCTCTGGGCTGCAGAGGCAGCTACTTTGAATTGGGCAGGTTCTGTTCCTCGTAAGGACCACTTTTTTTATCTGGTGAAATCAGGGTCTAACTAATGCTTTTCAGGTGAAGGGGAGAGTGGCTTCGAGCTTTACATACTCTGGAAGGCTATCTGCTTCCTTTGGAAGCTAGATGGGCCAATTCAGACTGGAAACATTCCCTCGAAAGGTTCAGCAGATCCGGAAGAAAGAGTAGCAGTGTCTCTTACTCAGGACATACTTCAAAAAGGGCAGACCAAGCTGACTGCATTGCTCGTTTAAAGTATTTCTGAGGTTTGACTACATACTATCTCACTCTTTTTTAATCAGTTTTGAAAGCTTAAACTTAGAGCAGGCTAATGTAGATTGGGCTGTCTCATCTACCCCACACTCTTTTTCTACGAGATTTGAACACCAATAATATTATTAATTCCCAGTGCTTGGATAGCTGCATCAGAGTGCGATTCAATCGAAATTTCCATCACCTGCTCCTTCCCCTGCGTCAATCACTATTCCCGCAGCGGCCTTTTTAAAAGCTTCGTAGATGTGTCCAGAAAATGTTATGGCCGCGATTTGGTTATGGGCATTACAAAGCCGTGTCGTTCCATGAGCTTTGGTGGGGTCGAAGGCAATGAGGGTACCGGTGGCCTGTTTGACGATGACCTTTAGCGACATGTCGACGAAGTTACCTCCCCCATTGGCAGGCTAAAGCTGGTGGTTTTCGGAAGCTGGGGCAGAAATAGTAGAAGCCAAACACATCCGACATTGAGAGGAGATACCCATGGAAGCAGAAGGTCCCTGACAAGGTGGATCCACAGTGCAGCCAACGGTGAGAGCCATGGCAGAAGGCCCAGGGATCCAGCAGGTATCCTTGTGCAGTGAGCTGCTGCATCTCAGCCGAAATCTTTTGGCTCTGAGCAGTGAATTCACTTACACGGAATAGTCTTTTGTTAGATAGGCTTCTGGGGGTCCACACTCATACTGGGGAAAACTATATTTTTTACCCCCAAGCTCGAGTTGGAATCCAGTTCCTGCATACGGTGAGTCTGGTACATGAATGAAGATCAGAACACACCCGCACAAGAGGAGCTCGGAACTGTAATCCTGGACACGCGCTACCATATGGGGAACGGAGCAGGTTTATGGGGTCCTGGGCTTAAACAGGTAAAGGCCTTGTGTCTGGAGCGTACCACGTGTATAGTACAGCCACCACAAACAGATCACCATAACGCGTCGCGCCCTGCTCCTACCTCCTAAGCAGAAGATCCGTTCGAATTCTTGATTCCGTCGTCGGAGGCCGGATCTGACTACGAAGTCAATCCCTCCCAGCACAAGGAAGAGGAAAGAACCCGTAGGCGGCGAGAAGAACACCGCTTGGCTGCAGCGCGCGCGCCAGTAGTCGCGGAGGCTCAGGATGACTCAGTGACTGAGTCTGAATCTGAAGAGGAGTCCCCTGTGAGTATCTTTTCTATGTCCTGTGCATGATGCTGAACACTTTGAGCCAGGAAATGCAGCGTATTATAGCTCAGAACACAGCTCGAGATGCTCTCACAAAAGAGGTTTCAAGCTCAAGCCCCCCTCGGAAACGCCGCTCTGCATTCGGTTCCCTCATAGCGCTGCATACAAACACGTAAGTTTCCTGTTCTCCTTCTCCTGATTCTGCAATTCTTAAATTGCCAGTCCGTACATGGATTCACAAACGTCCACACAAGACTTCGTGAAGGGCATGAACGACGCCTGGATCCCACCGGGTTAGTACTGATTTTCTGCGGACTATTTACACTGATACAACTCCGGAGCAGAAGAAAAAGAAGACCTTCTATCCCGCTGCCTGCGCGCCGAAGCCGACCGTGATAAGTACCGCAGTGAGCTCCTGCTCACATTGGAGGAACTCGTTGAAGCCGAACACAATCTCGCATTTTGGCGCAGCAGCGGGACGGCAGCTTCGAGTGCTGTCTAGGATGCCCTGCATCTGCTGACCGGGATAAAGTCACAACTTGACCTAGGGGTGGAATTGCATTAAACACACATGTATATTAACAAAGGATCTAAAAATCAGGTTATAATGCGACCCAAAGTATGTACAAGCAAAATTATAATGTTGTAAGATTGAAGTGGGAATATTTATCCTGCGCCTCGCGCACGCTTCGACGAGCGAGGAATTTGTTCTGCAGCGTGCCGCTTCAGGCTCGCTCGCAACCCCAGAAACTCGGCGGCGAATTGCGGCCCCGGAAGTCACACTGGATGTATGGCTCCGGGACACCAACCTCGACTTGTTCCTCGCGCGTGATAAGTGTGATCTTGGTGACTTCGTCGGGTGGGATGTTGGACGGCGGGGCATGGTTAGTATGCGATGTATGGATGTGCTGCAGCATGTTGTATCTCCACACAGCGGGCCGATCCTTCTGTTTGGGATCTTGCGGACACAGCATGCATAGCACCGGAGCGTTTGTGCACGGCGTTGATTTGGAACCTTTCAGCGCAGCAGCAATTGAGAAGGAACGAGCACTGGCACAATCCGAAGCTTGCTGATGTGTTGTCGCGGCTTTTTGGAGGGTTATACTGCAGGTTCCAGAGCGGCCACAGTAGCCGCACGGCATGATGGTGCCAATCTTAAATAAATAACATGAGTATCTAAAGTCGCAACACGAGGAATTACTTACCTCCTCAAACAAGCCTGGTTCGGGAACTTTCTGTCGTGCCAAAAGGATGTGCTTCCCCACATGAGGACGCACATCCTGCCGCTTCAATACCTTGTGGCACTGGACACAAGTTACATCCTCATCGGAATTTTCTTGAGCCGGAATCAATGCTGTACCAGCGGCAGATATGAACATAGATTCGCCTGTGGTCATCATCAGTCATTGGACTTTTCAGTTAAGCACAGAGAAATCGTCACCGGCGAGATTGTGATAAGGCGAATCGGCGCTGTCCCCGCATTTGGGAATGAGCCCGAGAATATCTTCGACGTCTTTGACTGTTTCCCACAGAGCGTCAGCGAGGACGGAAAGCAGGGAATACGGGAACTGCCATGCAATGGCGCTTGCAGAGCCCGTGGGGTCGGCGACGGTCACTCGGTTGGGATTGACGGGTTGAATTAGGTAACCAGGCGCAGTTACTGTCATGCTTTTGCGACTGACTGTGTCGACAGAGTTTTTTGTCGTTTTGAAGGGCGGAATTCGAATGTATTCGTTCGTCCATACCCAGCTAGGTAGGTCAGATGTCGAAGGGTCTGTGGGAGTTTGGCGCAGAGCAAGAAGTTGGCCGGTAATTTTGATGCCGCGGTCGGCGAAGGGCAGATCACTGACATCAACCTGCCCGACACGACGTCCGTTGAGCTCGACAGACGTGACGGAAAGTATTCCGACTGTAATCTGGTTCGCTACGCAAAGCAGAACAGCACCGAGCTTTCCGAAGCAAAAGGAAGTATCGCTGCCAAGGTTATCACGGTCAAGAGTCACGGGGAAATTGAACGTGGTGTAGCTTCGAACTGCCAAGTCTTGAACACGAACGAGGCGGTCGTTTGACTTCTTTCCGGAGTGGACTTGTACCGCCAGGCCAGACTGCCACTGAAACTGGAACATAATCCGGATGGCAGACACTTTGTGTACAGATTTCCCCTGGAATTCGAGCCAATCGCTGTGGCGCCGGGGCTCTGCTAGCTCCTCCTCTGGTTCTGGAAGTAAATCCTCGAGCTCGATGGCAACCGGACCATCGGGGTCGTCAGTACTGGACGAAGGCGCTTCTGTCGAGCCGGCAGGAATATCCACATACGCAAAGCCGTCCTCATCAACGATGGCCGCTGAGGCTGGCTCCGGCGCATGGGGCTCCAGCGGCGTGGGAGGGGTTTGAACAATAGACTGCGGGAGTACAATCGAACGGTCGACGTCCTTTGCTATCGCCGGATAGGTGCCGTCTCCATGGGGCCGCAGCATATCGAGGTTGAGTGGCGAGAATAAAGCGACGAAGTCAACCGCGGGGAAGCCACCCGCAGCGAGAGCGATCTCGGCAGCCTTTCTCCCTGCGAGCCAACACGCCTCCAAGTCCACGTTCTCAACTAGAACGCAACCCTTTATCGAGGCCGGGTTTACGTGGTCCACACCTTCCCCGTCCCGGTACTTGAGGCGCCGATGCCCCCGATCCCATTCTGGATGCTCGTTGTAAATCTCCCTGATATCGGCGGTGACGCTGAGCTTGTCGGCAAGTTCAAGTGAGTCGTGGTTACGAGAATGCGTCTGGCATCGCGATTCTGAGAAGCTAAGCTCGAGCCGATCGTCGCCGACTTGGGATACATAAAATCGCGATCGAGTGCCTTGTTTGGTGTCGAGGACTTTTTTTTTTGCGATACAGAACAGGAGGTGTTTAATCATCGTTTGGCTGTCGGCATAGAGCTGGTTCGACATGAAGGAGGTTTTGTGTCGGTGGAAGATAGGAACTACGAGATGGGCATATTTGGCTAGGCGGGTTACTTGCTCGGATAACGTAAGTTCAACGTTGACGAAGGGTGTGAGCAGTGAATGGAGGACTTCCGCAAGCAAGCCGATCGCTTTGTGGCCCTTGAGCATAGTTGGATCGAGGTCGTCTGCCGGCTCCGAATGAAGGCGAATAATGGCCTCCAACAGAAGGACCGCTTTCGGTACATTTTGGTGGTCGGACGGGTCAATGAGGTTGTTGATAGCTTAAAGTTCCAGCTTGTCTATCCGCAGGAGATGCTGGGTAAGCATAACACGATTTATCACGACGTCCCCGATGAGAACGCCCTCGACGGAGGGGAGCAGAGTACATAAACCTATTTATTTTCAGATTTAACAGGACAGCGGAGATATAATGTCACTTACGTTTAAACAAGTGCTTCGGATCCTTGTCCGCAACGCGCCCCTTCGCATCGCATTGAAGATTCAATCCAGGGAGAGAGCCTAAGAACTCCCAGAGAGCGGAATTCTCCTCCACAAGCTGACCCATAAATAATTCGTGCATCGCGGCCCGATGGACAGCATCGCCGTCGCTCGCAAAGCCAAAAATCGGCCCAAGAAGATCTTCCCACTTGTCGTCCCAGCAATCCATCAATATACGCATCCATTCGGCCTGCGCCGGGCCCTTTTTGGTCTTGTCTGTAACTGACACAATTATCGGGCGCGCGTGGTAATCTTCGGGGCCGTACGATGCGATGGCGACAACTGTGGCTTCTTTTCCGAGATGACAAACTCCATCTTTCACCTGCTGCGCTACCTCTTGAATCGATTTGGCGCTATCGACGTTGAGGTTCACGAGGTGCGCGTGCTCTCTGCAGATGCCGCCAATAGTGTTGTCCCAGCGGTAATATCTGGCGCGCTCCTGAAGGCTAATTTCGTCGATGAGAAGGCTCCAGCCCGTGAGCGGCCGCGTTTTTGGGTCCATCACGGCGAACATGGCATCCAGATTGTAATTGATGTAGTCCGCTGTAATTGCCCCGGTGCAAGGCCGGATGTATTGGAAGGTACGATGCCGTTGCATGGTGTGTATCGACGGAAGTGCTGCCTTGGGTTCGTGATTCAACGCGTACAGAAGGCGTCGTCCCCCAATATGTTGAACGAGAGCAGCGAGATCGATGTCCTTCTTGTCATAGCCAAAGACCCGGCGTACTCCCTGCACAGCGTCTTTCAAGAAGTCCAAGAGCACCCGAATACTGATGTTCCTATCGAGCGCCTGCTGGACAATCTGCCGAAGTCGAGGGATGTCGGAGTTGGCAATAGCCATTACAAGCTGCTCGTAGTCGCTCACGCGTGAGAGAGATCTCCCGAGATTCCGCTGTAGATTCAAGCCCTGAATTTTTCTCGTTAGCATGAAAACGGAAATTAGGGAGGACGCTTACCTCGAGTTTAAGAGAATTAATTTTGGTGTTCGCATTGGCTAACTGAGCACGCATTTGATCCCGAGACAACAGATTATAAGGTGTGTGAAGGTCCGCGCCCTCAGTCGCGCGCTGTTGAAGGTCGCGGTGCCTCGGGAGATTGTGAATTTCGGCGCAGGGGAAGCACGGGATGCCGTCTGCGAAGACAAACTGAGCGCATTGATCAGATGCGACCCAGAGTGTCGCATCGCCCTGCTCGAAGTAGGTCAAGTGATATCCGAGACTGAATGTGGGATCTAAGAGCAGCTGAATCGGGTACGTATCACGGATCGTGCCCGCGCTCCAAGGAAGAATAACACCAGGGCAAGCCCACTGCTCTGGAGATAGGTCCATGAAATCATCCGGATCCCCGGCGATGGGCTCTGAGGATGCTCGCTCTCGTTCCTGCATAGAATCTGCTTCAGAGCCCTCGAAATCAGATTCGCCGCCGTCGGGGGCGACCGGAAGGAATGCCGGGGCTGGGATTGGTGAAGCGGGGGTCTGTGAGCGATTATCGCGGAGAGGACGACGCGAGGGAGATTTAATCGGTGACGATAAAGGAGCAGATTGGGCGCGAACGAATGTCGCGGGAGACCGAGGATGCATCGTTCCACGAAAACCACGCGACGCGAGGTCTGTGCACGCCTTTTTTCCGTAGTGTGCATCGAAGGCATAGAGCGAGCCTTTGCTTGCCCCAAGACCGATCCATTTCCCGCACCGCGGACACAATATTTCTGTCATGCCGCTTTGGAGCTTGCGGTACTGAGGGTTGGTCGGCCGGTTCGATAACACCTCCTGGGAAATTCGTGGCTCCCGGCGCTTAAGCTTCGCCTGGCGACGCTTTGATAGCGGTGATCTTCCCGGAAAGAGGCTCGGCGTAAAAGGTGAGCTTGTCGACACGTCCGTGTAAGCTGATGTGGAAGCGCGCGGGACGCGAGGTGTCAGGTCGGTGGGCGGCGGTTGTACCGCATCGTGATATGTCGCCGGAAGCGGTCGCTCGAACTGGAAGGTGTCAAATGGTGTTGGTGATGCTTCTGGGAACTGCCAGAAGGCTGTCGAGCCAGTTGATGCTGGGAACGTCGACGGTGGGAAAGCGCCGAACCCAGGAGTTGATTGGGGTAGAGTGATGGCTTGCGAGCTCCACTCGCTTCCATACTGTGCAGGAGTGGTCGAGTACGGCTCAGCCGCCGTAGAATCACTGGCATAGAGCCAGTCCAGGTGGCCGGGATTGTCGTCATCGGCAGAGGAAGGGAGGTGCAGATGGCCTGGATTGCCTGGGCTAAGGTCCCCAGCCATAGAGCCAGCCCACGCGCAGAGAAGTACGACGCGCTTAGTGTTGCCGCGACTTGGACTCGGAGGGTCCCAAGTCGACTCGGGGAGGTCGACTTAAGTCGAGTTAAGTCGAGTCACACGTGTGACTCCAGTCGACTTCGAAGTCGGCACAAGTCGACTTCAAGTCACTCAAGTAGACTTGAGTCGGGTCCAGAATGGAAATTATAACTAGAGTGTAACAAGTCCTGTTGGTGCAATTGGATTGCCTTCTGCTCATTTAGTTCTGCTTGTAATTAAGCATTTATTCGCTCGAGTCTTCGTGCGGCCTTCCTTGTTCGAAATCCTCACTTTCTCTTTTCCTCCCTTACCCTCGGTGACTTTCCGCCAGGCGGAAACATTATGGACTGATAGTTTACTGACCCAGAATAGCCCACCAGGCCCTCCCCGTGCTGTTGGTGTCCGGGGCGGGGCCTAAGGCTGGATCAATGATGTGATGTCACTTGGCACTGCATGTTGTCTTTTTCGCCCTCACGGGCCTCAGTGTTTCCGCATTTTGTCAAGTGCAGGTGAGGCTAAAATGACAATATTTTGGTAATGTTCTTTGTCTCAAGAGTCAACAGCATAGGCTCATTGAATCCGCTGTGCCACTTCGACGTTACAAGGCTGCGTTACTAAAAAGCTCCAACTATTCGGTTTCGGTTCGAAGGACTGGGCAAATGGATTAAACGGTCTGAAATGTAAAAACTAGCCTCTACCGCACTCCAGTGACGCTTCCTTCAACAACCCCTCCTTGATCCACATCTTGGTGAGCATTGCCTCTGTAATTGTCTCAGGTTTCAGAGAGCCACGAAGTTCGTGACAGAGGTGGCGTGCGCTTGAGAACAAGCGCTCGACAGAGACGCTGGTACCCGGGATGGCCGAAAGGTCACGGGCCATCCTAGAAACAATGCCGAACTCGCGCTCGTGATTCTGTAACAAGGACATGGGTTAGATGGTCGGTGAGAAGGAAATTAGAGCACTTACCTTCCATGACTCCAATGGGTTATCTGGGTCATCGGCGTAGCCTTTGAACACATCACAAGAGCACTGTATCTCGGGGACCACCACCCCCCGCCTCTGATGCGGACTCCGCATCAATGAGATCGGGAAGCTCCTCTGAGTCAACATCTGAAGGCGAGTACCATCCATCACAGGTAAAAGTGATAGGTCCAAGACGGTTCACGCCACCACAACCACTGGACTTCAAACACCCTATGAGCGCAAAAAATGCAGCCTCGCGTGCGGCCTTTTGACGCAGATGCCAAGTAAAAAAGTCAATGATCCCCTGTTGTTACGCTTCAGCAATGAGTTTAATAAGACACTGATTGGTTTTAACCTCAAGGTTCATGACAGCAGAATCCACATCATTTGCGAACACAAATTTGCCGTTGAAGCTTTGGATGACATAAATATTGTCGGTGACACTGGAATTCAATGACGAGACAATGCTGAGCGTTTTGTAGAAGGAAGGATCTCGTTGAACCCAAGAACCCATTTGGCGAAGCCACTCTTTGAAGGGCTTGATTCGGGGAACACCGCTCATCCACCTGGTATTACTGTTTTGCTGTCGACCGCATGTATGAGCACCACTGATCAATTGAAAGAGAGGACAATATACCGCATTATCCACCGTGAATGATGCTACCGACGGGAATAGGGAAGTCATTCCTGCTGTCCCTTGACACAAGCGTATCCTGGCCATGTATATATGCGGTTCAAGTCTCCAATTATCTTTCTTCCCACAAATCTGACGCACCAAATCTCCGCCGTACAGGCAAGAACTTCAATGGCATGTGCATTTGACTGTTTCACATCCCTTTCTGCCGAAAAAAATCAATCTCTCGCATGAACACCTTCCATTTCTCAGGAGCCTTCTTCCGAAATTAAGGCAACGTGATATGCAGCATGCCAGTCTCGTCGTTCAATTCCATATATGTGTGTACCTTCCCCTCATGTTCCCAATGGAAGGATGGGTTTTAGATCTCCTGATTTCATATCTCACAGAGGTTCCAGCCGAGCCCTCATTTCGGAATAATATCGCTATGCGGATTGCATTTTTAAACGACATCAAACTTCGAACTTGTGCGCTGATTTAATAAATGTGCAGACGTGAGACCTTAACAATCGGTATGAACATCCAAGAAGCCGGTACCGTGTAATGCCGTGTCGGCGCCGTACAGACACATTGCCACCGAAGCCTTCAATCCACATGTGCGTTTGAGTTTTTACTGATATTTCTGCCCAGAAAACTCAATCTCTCCCATGGATACTTGATATTTCACAGTAACATTCCTCCGAAATTAAGCAAGCTGATATATAGCGTGCAGGGCACTGCCGGCCTCATTTGTTCACTTCCACATATGTGCAGTCCATTCTCACCTCCATCATGTTCGCAAATGACAGATGCGGTTCAGAGCGACAATTGGTTGGGCTTGTAATACCTCATCACGGAGGTGTGTCTAAGTAATATCACAAAACTGTTCAGTCTCGATTTTTTTATTTCTTGCCAGTTGTATAAAAGCTGACGGCTGGAAAGCACCTCACTTCACTCAACAATGCCGCCACACACTCGACGCACTCGACAACCTGACCAGGATGAACAGCAGGCTGCTACGGCCGCTCCTCCTGATGCTGGAGGTCGTCCCAGACGTCAGACAACCAGAACAGTAGCCACTGCTGCGCCTCCAGCTTCGACGACACAAACTGTGAGCTCCGATAATCAACCACGAGGCTTTGCAGGATTATCTTGTAAATTTTTAACATCTTTGTTGAGTGTCTGCTCAGTCCTTCAACAGCCACTCATCCTCATGCACCACCGGCTCCCACCGCAGGTGGCTCACAGAGGCCAGGTCCGTTGGCAGTATATATATATATATTGGCTAACTCCTCACAGGACGACAGCCTTCCTTGCCTGTTCAAGGTCCAGGTTCAATTCCTGCTGCCGCTAATCCTGGAACTGGCTCCCAAAGTCGGACTCGGACAGGTTTGTTGGCGGCTTTGCATTTTTCCGTAGCACTTAGTTTTTTTCCAGGACTCTCCTCAATCCCTATGCAGAGCCCAGGATCCATCCAATCCAGCCCTGCCCCGGCCACGGTATGTATTTTCTTCCCCCAAAATCAAGCTTATCAATTTTACCAGGCCCTGCCACCAATGACTCCTGCTCGTCGTGTCGCGGACAGACTGGCTGGTATGTTAACACAGCACACGGCGATGGCCAGCCCTGGGCCTCGAACCCGGAATCCGGGTCTTGAGGAATCTGATCCTGGGGACACCTCTGACTCCGACCACCCGCCTGTTGTTCGTCCGGGCCGCCGCACCACCGCTGCTCGTATTCCCGCACTGTTATTTGACTTCGATGAGGACTCTCCTTCACAATCTCCGGCCACATCACCGCAACCCTCAGGTGGAGCAGCAGCAGCACCGCGCCAGCGCCGCCGCGCTGCCGCTGCATCAGATGGGACCACCGACGCTGAGGGATACACATTCACCGATGCAGAGGCCCTGTCCCAAACCGACAAATCGGCTGATTGCAAATACTTCTATGGAGTACGCAAACTGGATGGGTCAGCCAAGTGCCGTGTCTGCGGGTGAGATGTTCGCAAATTTACTGGCAACAGTGTTTTAATTATTCTCCACAGGAAAGTTTATGGCGGTGGCTCGAGCCTCACCACTCGCCGAAAGCATTTGGAAAGTGAGGACCATGCACAGATATACCTGGATATTGTCAGCAAACACGGCTTCGCCAACAAACTCCCCGCCGAACGCCAGAGGCAACTGAATGAACAGCGGGCAAAGGATCTGCAACGGATTCCATTTTCAATGAGCGCGTTTACAGAGCAGCTCATCAAAGTATTTGTCACAAACGATTTAGTGCGTTGAATGCTAATAATGTTCACCTCTCGTCTGACGATCACCTAGTCAATCAATCTCATTGAGAGCCGCGAGTTTAGGGACCTTCTGCTTCTTCTGCGGGAGTCCATCAGCGACAAGGACATCCCACACCGAACCAAACTCACCAACTCCATCATTGATGCCTGGGTGCGGTATTATGCCGAGCTCAAAGCAACGTTGGGTGTGAGTATTCTCCTCCGGCTCAGAGAAATTGCTCACCATAATGCCAGGCTGCAATTGGGGATATCAGTTTCACTGCCGATATCTGGAGCAGCCATGGTCTGCATCCGTACCTTGCGATCACTGCACATTGGCTTGGCCCAAGAGGCGAAGACCAGCAGGTTCTTCTGCGCCAAACATTAGGGGCAGTCAGAGTAGGCGTTTCGAGGCGTTTCTCGAGGTCGTTTCTCAAGGCGTTTCTTGAATTAAAAAAGCGTGGGAGAAACGGGAAACCGTTTCTTTTGTAGAAACGCCTCTGGAGGCGTTTCTACCGAGAAACGGTTTCTCGTTTCTCTCCATCCTTCACATGTGTTATATACACTACAAATTATTTTCTGACTACCATAACCGCGTGCTGACAAATCCCGACTTTTCCTCTCGCTCTACGTCTGGTCATGCCAGAGAAAAAGCCCAAGCGGGCCGCTACTCAGACGGCAAGGGCCAAGAAGGCGGCTAAGATCGCGTCTCAGGAAGCAGCTGAAGACCCTCCCAAGCCCAAGAAACGTGGGCGCCCGCCCAAAAAACCTGCGCCCATCATCGAAGCTGTCGACGACGATTCGGATGTCGATGAGCTCTTGGATTCAGCGACGCCCGGAGACCCTGACGCTACCAGTATTATTGAAAGCATTAAGTGCGCACTGTTTACCTCCAGGGAGACTCGAAGCTAGCAACTCTAGTACTGACTGCGCGCGCATCCAGATGGACTCTTGACCTCACTTGGGCATTGATTACTGCCATCGAGGACGACGAGGGAATCAAGGACGGTCTTTTCCCGGGGGTTGGAGCCATCAAGTTGAGCGGAGGAAAGCCCAAGACTCACCACTACTACAATCTGGCCATTAAAATCTTCGGGGAGCACACCGACTACAAAACCATCTTCGCGGTCAACCCCAAGCTCAACCACACTCAGCAGAGCGACAGGCGGAAGCTCTGGACCAACAAATGCAAGAATAAAGTTGTCAAGTGCGTGTCGAGACCGCTTGTCGTCGTGTCACCGACTAACAGCTGCCGCCGTAGACTGGTGAAGAAAACCCGCGGGCAAATCACCGAGATGGGCCAGACTGGAGCTGGCATTGGGGGTGCAGACGAGATCCTGCCTGGGACTAATCTGACAACCAAGTGGGGTGCGTGGAAGAGTCTGCATGTCGGCATACATACTGACATCTGGCAGATGTAATCAAACTCGAGTCGCCGTGGTTCTTCAACGTCCGTTCACTGATTGCGGAACGCCCCAACCTCCAGCCCGTTGGCCTCGGCAGCAGCGATACCGCCTTCGACCTTACGCTCCTTTTCCCCACCCGCGACGACGAGAACTCCAGCGCATTTGGTGACACAGCTGATCTACCCGACCAACTCTCCGAGCCGGGCCTGCCGGAGCTCGACTCGGATAGCGATGACGATATGCCCGACGCCTCCACCCTCTCCCACCCGAAAACCGGCAAACGACAGCGTGAGGACGATCCCACGCCCGCATCTAAAAGTGTTCCCGCTGCCAAGAAAACAAAGCCCCAGCCCGCTACCTCCACCCCTGCTGCACCCGCCGCGCCAGCACCTGTCAAGAAGGCGGTGAATGCGAAAGATCGGTTCGCTGCGACCATCCAGGCCGAGGAGGAGACCCATCAACGGATGGTGGCGATGAAGACAGAGAAGAACGACGCAAAGAAGGAGGTTATGCTGGCGAAGATCCGGATGCAGGGAGAAGTGAGGTTGGCCAAAGAAGCGGCACGGACGGCGGAGAAGGCGGGGAAGATGGAATTGATACGGCTGAGAATGGGGCAAGATCATCAGCTCAAGATGGCCCAGGCCCAGGCGGGGCCGAGCTCCATGTCCTTCTCGGGCGCCAGCTCCTCCCGCCACAGCAGCTCCTTTTCGTTCTCGGACGAGTCGGACATGATGCCGCGTCTCCCGCCTTTTAACTCTGATTCATCATACGACTTTCAATAAACTCTACCGTATTCACCGTATTTGAATGCTTTGATCAATGACATTTGTTACCCGCCTGCATTCAAAGGCTACATAGTCTAGTTATGTGAGATCTAATTCAGCTGCACGCATTGTAGCGCGCTGCTGGCGCCTCTTCTCCTTCGCCCGAAATAGCTTAGCCTTCAAGGCTTCTCTGAACTGCTTCCCTCTGCTGTCACGGCCGCGTGCGGGGCCGCCTGGCATGTCGATGTCGCTGTCCGACTCTGAAAGGCCTTCCACAATAAACGGATCGGGGTCATCAGAGTCAGGATCCTCTCCGCCGCGCTCTGCTTCCTCACACTCCATTGCAAATGCATGGATCCCCACACATGCGGAAACCCAATAAGTCGCGAGCTTATGGCTTGACTCATCTGCAATATTGACACGGAGATGCTTCAGCGAGTGAAAACGCCCCTTCAAAAAGCCGATTGCGTGCTCGGACCGAATGCGCAGCATCGAGACATGATTATTGAAGGTCTCGTTGTCGTCCTCGAGGCTTGCGGGTTTCTTATATGGTGCTGTTACCCAGCCATCAAGCTGTAACGTCATAACATGGTAAGCAAGCGAGCTTAGGCCGATTAGATGGACGACCTGACCGTGTACGCAGAGTCAGCCCAGATCCATTCGCCCGCGGGGAACAGCTGAGTGTGTTCTCGAAACGTTCTGGTGTCCTGAAAGCCAATGAGTCGTGCGTACTTCCAGTGTGGCCATAGCTGAAATCAACTATTCTAAGATTTGGAAGATTGACAACCTGTTAACGATGTTAGTCAAGTTTGTACATGACAGATTGCACACGTACCTGAATATTGAGGGAATAGTTACACTTCCTGTCGAAATAGCTCTCCCCGTACCATGTCGGACGTTGGTCTAGAGGCACCAAGGTACCATCGACAAAGCACCATCCGCCCCTCCAAGCTTTACACGAATGATTTTGCACCCAGCGCTTCGCCCGATCCTTCTCCGCGTTGGTCGGCATGTGAACAGCCTTCTGCATGAATCCAGGTCGAAGTACCGCGGTCATCACTCGCCGTGTGATGAGATGAATTGTGCCCTTCCCGAGTCCTGCCCAGTTAGCCACTGACTGGACACTCGTAGCATTTCCATCGTGTCCGAATCGATAGAGAGCTACCGCGACCTGCTGTTCAACGGGGAGCTGAGCATTGTTGGAGTTGTTGGAGAAAATGGGGTCATCTTCCAACGCAGTGACGAGCTTGTCAAAAGTCAAAGGGCTGACTCGCAGACTTTGACGAAAATGATCTGCGCGCCCAGTTTTGAGTGCCATCAGGATGTGGTGGAGGAAGGAGGGTCCGCGGGGGAGTGTATCTCGAGCCTGTTGATAGCGGTGCTCGTACATGCCGTCTATCTCATCCCGAATCCACCGACGAAGGAGCGGTGGCCGAGCCTCCAAGTCCTCCGAATCCTCTGAGCCCTCGTCGTCTCCTTCATCCCCAGAGGACCAATCCCAGTCAGACTCTGAGTCCGAGTCCGAGAAATCCGAACCGAGGGAGAGGAGATCCGGCATGTCCTCACTCCGCGATGTGTCCGATGTAGAGAGTCCAGTGACCGAGAATTGGCCGACGTCCATGGAGGTGAAGCGCCAGTTTGGGCCCAGGATATCACTCCATTCCGATTCCTGGCTCGAAGTAGTGCTGCTCGAGGAAGAGGAGTCACTCGAAGTGTCCGAGTCGGAGGACAGATTCAAATCGAAGTCCACGTCAAAATGCCATGGCTGTGGCTCCGTACGGCGGGCATGGGCTGCAGCACGCCGGCGCAATAGCGCACGTCGCTGACGGCCTTTGTGGTTCCGTATGTAGGCTTTCAGGAGTTTGTTGGCGCGCTCACCGCGTCGGTTGGCGGCGGGCATGAGTTTGCTGCACAGCCTTGGTAAACCAGCTGTAAAAAATATTGAATTAAAGTGGTTACTTATCGTACAAGACATAAGAAGATATAGCAGCCAGAATAGGGCTGCACGCCGTGCCCGTCGCGCCGGTTCTACGGGTCCCGTACGACGGGTAGCCGACCCGTTCCGTCAGCGGTTCCGGAAGTTTTTCGACGGGACGGCAACGGGACGGCTTTTCAAGATGACGGCCGTCGAAATCACGGCCATCGATGGAGGTCGACGGGTGACGGGTTTTTGCACAACAAACCGACGGATCTCGCATATATTTCGAGCATTTTTCATAGGTGATAAATTTGCATTGACATCTACAGTGATTTGTACTGATATGTATCACTCACGACGGCATTCCTACTTCTCAAGTGAGCCCAAATGTTGATTACATATCTTTCCCCGTATCCTGTTCAACACATTTTTCTTGTTGGAATGCAGTTCTTCCCTCAACAGGAGAATAGATAAGCACCTCACCAGCTTAAAGAAGTCTTATCTATCTCAAAATCAAGTGCAGGACTGCTCGTTAATGCCTTTGAAGGTGTGTATCAGCACAAATTGCCCGCGAATCTTCAACTTACCGAAAGGTATGTCGAGAGGATAAAGTACCCCATATTTTCCAATAAAAATGGCCAAGTTTGTGTACTGTCTCAGAATAAAACGGTAAGATGCTCCTTGAGGCTATATTGGATGTTGGTATAGGCAAATTTCGCTCGCAGTTGAACCGGCAACTTCCGTTCACCGTCGACGGCCGTCCCGTCACCCGTCCCGTGCCGTAAACATTTTGTTAACTCGCACGACGGACCGTTGGGTGACGGGCCGTGCCCGTTGTACATCCGTTGAAACGACGGCCGTGCCCGTGACGGGCACGGCGTGCAGCCCTAAGCCAGAAACGCCGAGAGAAACGACTTCAGAAACGGGTCGGTCAAAGTTAGAAGGCGTTTCTGGTCGTTTCTCTCACGATTCTATTTAAAAACAAATCACAGAAACGCCTCGAGAAACGCCTCGAGAAACGCCTCGAAACGCCTACTCTGACTGCCCCTATTGTTGGTGTTTCGACGTATCCGGGGTGCTCACAGTGGGCAGCGTCTTGCACGCGTTGTCTACAACATTCTCAACGATGCCGGAATCATTAAGAAAGTGTGTATCATTCTTCTTTCTCGCCAGAGTCATGTCTCATCTAAGTATTGTCAGGTGGGGCATTTCACCCTTGACAATGCCTCCAACAACGCCTCGTTCCTGTTCAACTTCAAGCTTCTTCTGGAGGATATCCGTATTTTCTCCTTTGACGATAAGAAGAGATACATTCGTTGTTTTGCGCACGTCATTAACCTGTGCTCCCAAGCTGTGATAAAAGTGATGGAGAAAGAGGACGTGGATCCAGCACACCCCGACACGGAGACAGAGCCGGCAACCGAAACTGAGAATTCCGATGAGGCGGAAGTCATGATGCGGGCAGTACGCTACACACGGAAGGCCGGTCCTATCCGACGAGCTCGAAAAACAGTGGCTTTTATCCGAAAGTCCGGCCAGCGGCGCGACGAGCTGCAAGATATCATCAAAGATGGCAACACCAAATCGCTGTGGAGAGAGGTGACTCTGGCGGACGATGACTAGGTGGTACAGACTCCGGTAAATTTTGTGGCCTCAAGCCTGTGATGTGACACCCGAATTCAACAATTATAGGTCACTTTGGCTTCCGTAACCGTTCTCGCCGATGTCAAGACACGGTGGGACTCCGTGTTCTACATGCTTCGACGCCTGCGATATTTACAGCAGGTTTGCTTTAATTATTCATACATCTGTAAATGCCGCATAAATGATCCTGATATTGTAGCCGGTTGTTCGCTTTTTGGCATTGAACCGCGATGCGCACAAATTACGACACCAGTTGGAGAATCAACACTGGAGTCGCTTGGAGTTAATGGAACTGATCCTTCAGGTGCGGGTCTTTCAATCTTGTGCTGCAATCAGTATAACTCATTAACCTTGCATTCAGCAACCTCATACTGTCCAAACGTCCATGTCATCTGAGAATACACCCATTCTTGCCGGTGCCATCCCAGCGTTTGAGCTCTTTATTTCGTCTTGGAAGGCCATGCTCAATGATCCCGACCTGAGATCCGAAAATATCGGCAAGTTTCTCCGGCCTGGCCTCGCGATTGCAGACAAGTACTACAACAAAATGGCGGACACCGACGCGTACATAATTGCGATGTGTGAGTGTGTTCTTCTTTTTTGCAGTGCAGTGACACACTCAGGTTAAACCTTCGCAGTTATCAATCCTTCAATTCGTTTTGAATGGATTCGTCAGAATTGGACGCAGGAAGAGCAGCAGGATGCCAAGAAAATAATCATGGACAAGGTAGGTCGGCCAGATTTAACCTCTGCACTTTGTTTCACATCTTTATCAGCTTAAATCGTACGAGGAGGGCAGTGTCGACACACAGGATTCCCGCGCTAGCTCTCCTGGTGCCAGCGGATCAGGCTCCGAATCACGCTCTAGCTCCCGCTCTCGACCCCGCTCAGCTGCACTAGCAATGACTGGAATAGCACAAGCAGCAAAGCGGTACCATAATGTCGGCCACTCACTGGATTTTACTGCAACTGCGGGCTCGACTACCGGTGTCCAGTCTCTCGACGACGAGGTAAACCACTATATGAGCAGTCCCCTTCCCTCACGGAAGTCGACAGACATGGTTGGTTATTGGATGGTCAGTGCCTGTGTTCCCAAGCCAGCTTGTACTGATCGGCTTCTTCATGTTCAGAATCACGGCCGAACAACCTGGCCCAAAATTTTCCGTCTATTTGCCGATTATGCTCCCATTCAGGCCACTTCGGTTCCTTCCGAGCGGGTTTTTTCCTCATCAGGAGAGACTGACACGAAACGACGCAATCGTACCCAGGCTCTCCTGATGGAGGCCCTTCAGATGCTCAAGTTCAACTTCAAGAAGGCTCGACTCAACTTCATGGCCGAGTGGCAGTCGGCCGCCGTTCCGGACGACGAGGAGGACTGGCTTCGCGTCTTGGCATCAGCTACTGATGAAAACACAGCTGAGGTTTGGCGTGAGATTGCAGATAATTGCGAGGCGGCGGCAGGATATAGCGAGATGCCTGAGGAAAACAATGATTGATAGCCAGGTGACGGTACATAATGATATGAATCGACTTCGGGCCTTCGGCGACTATTTTTACCCATGTGATCGACTTGAATGTATGCATTACCTCTTTGCAGTGACTTAACAGACCTTTCTAATGCATGAAACCATACTTATTGACTTCAGAATCACTTACTACCCCAGAATCTATAAGTTTTGTACCGGCCGAACCGGTAACGTAACAGACATCAAGACTTCCGAATCAAATGCCACTAACGCCGCAGATAATCGTTCCCGCACCTTCCAGCGACGATTCTTTCCCCTCCCTTGTCAACTGCTCACCGATTACAGCAAAACAGACCTGACTTGGTTGACTTGAGTGACTTTGAGTGACTTCAAGTGACTTGGGGTCGGCCAAGTCGAGTCGAGTCGAGTCGACTTGGAAACCGAGTCATTTTACTAAGTCGCGACTCGACTTTTCGAGTCGCGGCAACACTAGACGCGCTGATAGTGCATTCGACGACGCGCGGTGAAAAAACGTGACCGCAGACGCGTCAATCAATTCTCAATCAAAATCTATTTGTGGAAAGATCCGGTCATTACACGAACTTGTCCATATCTTTTCTTTGTGGGGGAATACGACTCTGTATTTTGGCATAGGATGTCCAGTAGTACCTAGCTTTCCGCCGATCCAATTCTCTAAGAATTTCATCCACGGAAAGAAAACATCTGAGAAAATCGAGAAAAGTTGGTGGCAGGACCCCGATCACTGGTGCGGGTGGGTACCCACCAGTACACATCGTGTCCAAAATTACAGTTCCGAGCTCCTCTTGCACCCGCAGGAATGTTGCGTGTCGCAATTCTTGGCAAATCATTTTCACGAAGATGGGTTTCAATATTATCGGTAATGTCTGTTGGGAGCCATGCCTTCGAAGCGGCCCAAACAATGTTGACAGCAGCAATGACATCGTGATCGTGGTTGATTTTGGTGTCTTCATCCAGATTTTTGTTGTAACTTTTGGGACAGCCAAATACATGGGCATGACGTGGACCAGCATTGTATCCAACCTGCACCATTTTCCCCAGATGGTCAGGCTACAAAAGCTCTTAGAATAGACCAAATATACACAAATACCCATGCTTACCCTTACATTACGCCTTTCCTCAGTGGCAACATCGACGGTATGTTGCACCCATTCAAGAATGGCAGCCTGCTCATTTGATGAGCCACCAAAAATTTGGCAGAGAACAGCGAGTAACACAATAACTTTGCCTGCTAGCCAGTAGTGAGACAAGGATAAGCTCAGTCAACTGAAACTCACATTCATCTTTGTCAAGGAAAAGCACAGATTCATCGGGCTCCACAGCATAGAATCCAGCTGCTTCATCGCAGACAAAATCACGCGAGTTTGGGTGACATCGAGTGTCAGCTAGCACAGTGCGGACAGAAGGCCCGAAAGACATGTCCCTTTTACGAAACACGAGTTTGGGATTCAGAAAACTCCCAAGTGGCGCCTGCATGTCTAATGGGCAGGAAATGAAATCGGAAATCCCTCTGGGCTGTTTGGAGGCTATATTGAGGCGATAAATCTACAAGATACAGGGTTGCATAGCGTCAGGAAAATATATTGTAAGCGCAGTAGGACTCACTAGGCTACGCTTCTCCTGGTGAGTAGCTATGCCCAGGTTCAACCTTTCACTAGACCTCTGACCAAGAGCAACGAGGGCAGCATAAATAAGGGGGTTCTTATTGCGAGTCAGGTCCAAGCAAAGACGAATCTGCCTCTCAAGGCCAGGGTAGCCCTGAAAGAGATGGTAAAATTGCATTTCAGCCCGGATCAGAGTGAAATCAATACCTGCTTCATGTCGGAGATGGCCAGTAAACTATCTAGTTGTTTGACGAAGGCATTAACCTCGTCTGGGTTGCCGATGTCAAGATTTGTGAGTATACCTGGCTGAGAAATATATTGTAAAGCTGCAAGAATTGATGACGTTATATGAAATAGCATCAGTAATAGATTGAGTACCAGCCTCCCAAGCTTGCTTCATTGCTTGGCTGCTGTATTTTCCCATACTGCTGAAGGCCCTTGAGGATGACGACGATGGGCAGAGATAAGGTAGGTGACTATCAAGTGACATCGCTTGTGATGCCGATCTTGCCATCACCATCTAATTTTTACCGAGATCAGACCACCAGGCTACCAACGGAACCACCAAGAAATAATGTTGGTCGAGAAATAACTTTCTCCAGTGATCTGAGCATCAGCCATGTCCTGCTCTGCTGGGTGGGTAATAATATTCTCCCACCATCTAAGCATTGGCTGGACTCCATGATGCTGGGTACATAATAATATTCTCCAGCCATCTACGCGTTGGCTGCATCCTAGACCGCTGGCCTCACAATATTTTGCATGGCCTACACCCACTGCTCTCATCCCATAATATTCCCCCATCCACACATATATCTACCCTTTACTTGTACATCAGCTTCCCCCTGTATAGTTGGGCATTTAATATTATTGTGTCACTCTGGAAATATTATTAACCTCCTAGGCACCTGCTGTGGGCTGAGAGTCCAGCGGATTAAGCTGGGCCCTAGCGTCCTGGGATTATTCAAACGTAGGGGCCAAGACTCTAGGGTATTGTGAGCTGCATATTGTGAGTGAGGGAACCGACTTCCGAGGCACCTGCTTTGGTGGGGTGACTGGGATCGTCTGGCTTGATGGCAGAGGCAGTGGCAGGCACAATATTTGTGCGAACTGCCCTCAGATTAGCCCTTTCAAGCCGGGCTAATCTGAGAAAAGAATCTTCTGCTATGTGTGTCTCGTCGGCTTCCATTGAGACCATCGAGCGGACATCTACTTGAGAGCGTGATAATCCAGCCAGTTTATTCTTTGCCTCTTCGACTTCTTGGGTTCTGATGCCTTGTGGCCTCGTTGCAAACCTCTTCTGACTGGTGACAGGTTATCCTAGACTTTTCAAAACTGTTCAAGATCAGCAAGCCCTCCAAGGATGTAACTCTCGAGATCATAACATACAGTGACTCGGTTCCTGAACAACGGTGAAGGTTAATGACTGTTTGTTGCAATGTCTTTCCTTGAGACTTGTGCGCTGTAATGGCAAAAGCGGGGAGAACTGGAATTTGAGTTTGCCGAATTGTCCTAGTTTGCTTCGAGTAATAGTGCGTAAATTCAATGCTGACTGTGTCCTCAAGAGCAACAACATGGTGGTCTGGCAATCCCTCAATGATCCCAGGCAATGTATCTGGTGCTTCGATTACACATGAAATAGCATGTCTCCGACCCTTTGTATCCCGCCTATAATGTACGCTCTTTCCGCAAAGGCTTGAGTCGCTTTAATGTTCAATACATCCTTGGCAGCATTGTCAGGTACAATAATTGGAGCACGCCGCCATTTATCATCAGTCCAATCAACATTCAAATTGGACAAAACCCGGCTGTTGAGCAACTCATAATCGGAGTCAGGGCATCGTCCTTCTCGGAGTCTACCCAGTACAGCCAAAAAATGTTCATTCGCTGGTCCAGTCTGCCTTTTATTTTCTGTTAGAAGAACTACAGTCTTGACTGACAATCAGAGCAATTTACCAAACACAACTTTCTGTTTCGGCCTCGTGTCGGCAGTGTAAAGAGCTCCAGGCTGGATGATATTAGCGAACAACCTTTTTTGACCCACAGGCGGCAGCTGCGAGAAGTTTCCAGCAAATATGATGTTGATCCCTCCGAAGGCGTCTGTGTTCCCTTTCACAATACTGAGGGCCTCGCTGATATCACAAAGCAGAGCACAGCCAATCATCGAAACCTCGTCTATGAACAGATAGTCAACTCCTTCCCACATCGACATTAAATCTCTGCGAGCCTTGCTGTTCATTCTGAACTTTGATTTCTGTCCGAGGTTTAGCGCAGCATGTAGTGTCATCCCAGAGATATTTCGAGCCACAACTCCAGTGTAAGAAGCAAGGCGAAAGTGCCGTCCTTGGCCTCGCCTAGTGAAGAAATCAGTCAATGCATTTATGGCCCTTGACTTTCCGGTGCTGCCAGGACCACCAAGGAACATCATCCATAGTGGTTGGTCTCTCTTAGCTAAACTGTGCTCAGAGATCAATTTGAAAGCCCTTGATTGTTCGATGTTCAAAGTGTATTTGGAAATTACATCTTCGATCGAAACCACTGCCTCTGGAGTTTGGACATCCAATGTGGAATTGTTTGAAAGCCCTGCATGAACTCCTGCAACATCCTGATAATCTGCCGACTGAAAATCAGAGCCGTTTTGGAGTATATTCACAGCACACTGATTTTTGGAAGTCTCATCAGCTACAGCCGGTGGGTCTTGAAGTGAGGCTGATTTCTTCCACCGTTCCTTCCTAATCTCGTAGGACTTTTGCCAATGATGCTCTTGAACTGGATGTTTGTCCTGCACCAATTCATGTCGTTCTGGCTCTCCTTCACTCTTGTCCTGGTCCGATGAATTTCTTTGGGAGTATGAGAACATCCCGCTGAGTTCGGCAGAAGCAATGGATTCAAAGAGGTGCGACACAACTTCATTAGCATGTTGAGAGCGGGACAATTCCATCGTTTCAAGGTGGTCCAACAAGGTAGTTTCATTCTCTTCATCGAACATGTCATCGCCGGTGGTTGCAGATCATATAATATCTGCTGAAATACCAGTCCTTTTCCGATTGCTTCTGTTGGCAAAATGTGCATCACAACTGTCCTTACATTCATTCAAAATTTGGGTGTTGTCGATGGCTTCCAGATCAAACTGTGGACACTCGTTTCGGAAGACCAAGTAGGAATCATACCAAGATTGGCCTTCCGAGCGAAGGTCACTCGCATGTCTCCAAGGTTTAAACAGTATAAGCATCAGCCTTGTGTGCTTCTGTTTCAAATCTTCAACATCACGGCGTGACATCGCAGGACCAATTGGCACAGGAACTGTCCTCATGGCTGGAGATCGGACACACAAGAAGTGAGTTTTTTCTTGAATATGCTCAGCATTGAGGGGAACTTTGGGCCTCAGCCACCTGGAATAATTCAAGATATTCTCAATGTCACCAAGGTCGTCCAAATATTCACCCTCCGCAGTAGATTCATCATTTTCTTGTTCAGATTCTTCACGGTGTTTGCGCTTTCCAGCCGCTTTCGAAATTTTCTCTACCTGAGCTACAAAATCCCAAACACAAACGTCCTTCAAGGAATCTCCTCTACTTTGGTAGTCAGCCACCTGATTTGCAGAAGGTAATGGTCGTCCCGCATCATCAAAGATCAAGGTAATTTCGTCCACACTTCCATCGCTTTCCTCAGAAGCTGCATCAGGAACAGAATCGATGGCACTAGCAATATCAACCTGTTCTTCAGAACATAATTGGATGTTATTTTCAGAATCCAACTCATCGGGTGCAACAACTGGAGCTGATTCGGGCCGAGGTTCTTCTCTGGATCGATAGCATTCTGGACTCGGATCCTCATCGTTGATGAATTTCTCAAAACCAGTCCAATAAGGATTGTTGAATTTATGACTGGTAAAGTGATCTTTGAATGCCATGAGGTATGACACGACCTGTTGGGCAGACAATTCTTGCTTTGCAATCATTCCATGAGCACATTTCTGCAGTAATTGGCGTGCTCTGACAGTGTATTCATCGACATTTGGATTGTACTCCTTGAGCCTTCTGACAGCAAGTTCAAGCGCCGCATACGCAACATGTGCCTGCAGTTGAGTCTTTGTGATATAATCTGTGATGTAATACAATATTGCCTTTGCCGCAGGTCCTGAACCAATGAACTTTATATCCATATTGCACCGAATAGCCTCCAACATTGTCTCATTGAAATCATTGACCAATCCATCAAGACATCGTAGAGTAAGTTCACCAGTTTCGGGGTCAAACATGCTAATCGGAACCGTGTTTGATTAGTCCAAGCCAATCCGACATTCCTTTGGTTCAGGGGGTCCACGCCAATATTTGTAACACGTTGTATGGTGTGTGTGGAACTGACATTTCTTGACCAAGTTATGCAGATCCTTTTCCCAGGAAACAGTTGGATCACAAGTCTTGTCAGATTCTGTCGGACCTCTCGTTGCGCATGGATGTACTTTCCCGAGTTCTAACTCGAAATTTGGATCCAGGTCTTCAGGGACAGCATTCGAGATTGTGTCATCAAGGAAAGCCAACAGTCTCTTTTAAAACTCCAAGTCTCTGCCATTTGCCAAAGCTTTCTCCTTGATTTGATTTGGATTCAAGACACCTTCAAGCCATATAAGCATATTACAATGTAACGTGCCTCGACCTTGTGCTTCAACACACCCGTAGTACGCTTTCACGACCCCAAGGATACCTCCTTCCAAGTCCTCCTGCTTTGGATCATAACCCAATATCTCTGAGATAAATGCCTTCCTGTAGACATTGAAGAATTCAGCAGCAACTGCAGGATTTTTCGCAACTAAGCACGATTGATCAAAGTAATCCGGTACGGTGTTCAAAGTCAATTTGTCTAATCGATCTCATCGCCGGCAAGGAACTTAACTAATGGATTATAGATGTCAGCTGGATTAATGGTCAGATAAAAGCTTGGAAGACCCTTCTCAATCATCAACCCTCAAATCTGATTCCTCATTACCATTTTAGATTGAGCAGAACCTTCAACATGTGCATTAATTACATTGACCTCTTGCATTAGTTTCAACACCCGGCGCTCCTTGGCATTATTGGCAGTCTTGGTGTCACCATTTGCGATCCATTCTGATACCAAGTGGACTGCCTGTGAGGACACCGTAGCAAACTGAGCAGTGACACAATCAAAGGTCTTCTGCTTCACTTTAAAGCTGGTCCTCAACAGAACTTGATGATGCTGTAGCATATTGAATGCAGTGAACAAAAACGAGTAGTGAGTTTGGAACCGTCTATCTGCCAGATTGAACAAGTGTTTGATGTGTGTCTTCATGGCCAAGGGAGTTTTATGTCTCTTGTCTTCACAGCCGCCAATTCCATACGGATACAAAGTCGGATAAATCATGGGGAAAAGAGCCGGGTTGTCAAACTCATTAACTGGACTCTTATCATGAGGAATGCCAAGATAATTCCTACCCGGTGAAGAAGAGAAGGTTGGTCCTCTCGGGGACCGAGGTGGTGTCCAGGTCATACTGGTAGAGCCACTGAGCCATAGAATGATGTCTCCCTCTCAATGGTCAAGAGAAAGACTCTAGAAGCAGAATAGTCAGTAGGCTATGAATAATAGATCACTTAGCTTGATGAGGGCTCAAAATCCAGTGTGTGGGATGTGAGACAAGTGAAAACGATGAGATTGTCATGGCAGGTGGGAGAGAAGGAAGGTGATTATGTGATGATCGGGATGGCTGTTCACGTACTCTTGTGACACCGGAGCCTGGAAGCAATGGGAACTAAATAAATGTATGTAAAATGTCCATGATACATAAAATGGCCGTGGTAAATCCATCAGCTAAGCAAGTCCTTTAGCACAATCCAATCCGGGAGATGCGCAAAGACGTATAGGGAGACACACTGCCCTGCTCAGCGCCGACAGTGGGTGGCCAGTCCATGTCAAGATCAATCCCCAGCGCATTCTGAGAAGGCAAAGGCATCAGGAAGTGCAGTCACGTCCAGATTGATATAAGTAGAGAATGTCGATGTGGTGTGATATAAATGATGGGTCCAGAGCGTGAGAATGAGAAACTATAGCTGAATATAATGTAAGTAAAATATAAAATCTGCCTGACCCTGTTTCAAAAGCTCTGAAATGATGATTCTTGAGGTTAAACACAGTGGAGAGTGGGTGGCTGACAGTGAACGAACGATACAGGTGAAGGTGTGTGAATTGACATGGAGGGAACGTGGAGGGAAAATGTTCAGCGCGGTGTTACCGCGTTTGGTCAGCACGTGCAACTGGACTGAGACGCAAAGGCAACAAGCTCGGCGGGTCGTACTTCCACACCGGAAGGTTCATGTGTTTTATCACAGCCTGGTGAAGCTTGCTTGAAGAAGCATGGCCCTCAACATCCATCACAACCACGGATTCAAACAGAATAGGTGCAGTAGTCAGTGGATTCATAATTGTTGCCAGATCAGGAGCTTCAGTAGCAGGTTTGATATTAGGTTCGGGATCACCTGGATTTTTCTCTTGAGGAGCAGGAACATAAGAAGACGTCGTCGCATTGATACTGGCGGAAGGCAAGATATGTTGCACATGGAATGGAAAAATTGTCTCGCTCGGCTGACTGTCAAATACATGGTGATTAATCTCAATGTCCTTGTAAAGTGGATTGTATGATTTTAGCCAATCCAACGCAGCCATAACTCTCTCTTTACACACTGTCAGTGGTTTTGCCTTCTTTTGAAGCCATTCCTTTGTGGGGGGATTAGAGCTGACAAAAATTACACAAATTGGTGTAACAACCTCTTCAATGGAAGGAGGCAAGACTTTTGCAATGTCAGACGGTTGTTGTGGGTAAACAATAACATGGCCCTGAACACCCCGTTGAGTAATTGGAGTTGAATGATGATCTTCTTCCTTAAGTTGAAATGATCCAACATTTCGCACGGCACCTTGCAATCATCGCTTCCTCTATAACAGTGAGATCACGGAGCTTGGGCGGTACTGTTCCCAGAAAATTGTAATTGGCCAAGGCGAGGCGGGGCACTTTACCGTGTTTCAAGAATGAGCAACAATTTTTGCATGTAAGAAGAACAGGACTTCTGGCTTCATCCAAACCAATGCCATCAGGATCTATTAAGGCCTCCTCAAATATTCCTTTCTCAAATGGCATTGGTGGGGGGATGCAGTCTGGGTCAAGCCAAGGAGCTAGCTGTTTATCGACAGTTGCGGTCATAGGATCAATGTCAATATCCATAGTGTCCGTTGATGCACAATTATCACCGGTCGCAATATCAGTGTCTGCCTTGAAATCAACATCCATGACCTCTCTGTCTTCTTCTGTGTCGCAATCTGGTCGGCTGAGAAGCTTCAAGTCAAATTCCTCTAGTCCAAGTTGTTGTTGATCCTTTAAGAGAGTTCTACCTGAGCAGCTTGCACACACGAACTTTGACTGAGACTCTGCAGAAATCTGCAGGTTGAAATCTTTTATCAATCTTTCCTTGAGAGATTTGGGAACAAGTCTCGGCCATTCACTGCATAAATTGGCTTTTTCACAAGACAATTTCGCATTCAATTCATTGTTTTTATCTGTCCAAGTAGATTTCAGACCATCTAACTTCTTTCCTCGGTGAAGCCGCTTGATATAAGCCCTAAGATGTTTATGCAGAGGCCCACTCTTCTCGTCGGGACTAAACTCTACCTTATGCATTTCAAGAATTTTTTTCAATGGACAGGTTGACGATTTATCCACCACAGAGGAGAGAATGGCAATCTGGGCCATTACCGGGTCATAATCGGGAAAATCCAGCAAGGAGAGTGCAGGCGAGGATAAATTCAGCAAATTAGCACATCCCAAGTGACGATAACCGAATTTATGTAGACCGCATTTACCACCACTGACATGAGCTCTGAGGATGGTTCTGGTGTCTCTCAAAACAGATTCACCAAGTTTCAAACCATGCAACGCACCGAGGGCAACCAGCGATGGCTTAGGCAAATTTTCGATTCTGCCAAAAACCGAGTGCAATGGGTTTGCTACTCCGTGCGCAGAAACCTGCTCAGATCTTTTATGTGACAGTGCAGACCTGACAGCACTGGCCATATCGGTGTTGGATGTTGGAGCAGATAAACCGACAGAGGCTGCCACAACGGACATATCTGACTCTGATAACGTTAAAGCCAACAGAACACTGTGAGCAGTGTAGCTCATGTCAACTGGTGAATCAAAACCTTGACTGAGATTATGGCAGCCATGAAGATGAGAAAAGACTTTGTGGCCATTAGGATCGACTGTGGCGCAATTACCATTTAAAATCTGGTAAATTAACGACTGTCAACATTGTTTCACACTCAGTCAACGCGAGGGTAGGCCATGGAAGTCTACCTGATTATATACACTGTATGGATCACAATTCAGAACATTCACAAGGGGATCTAGAGAAGTAAAAACACTGTCCAAACTGCTCATAGAGTGAGATGGACCTGATACAACCGATAACAAAGATGAGGAACTGGTAACAGCATTCAGAGAAGTGTTATTGCCAATCCCCATCGAGACGGCCATCCACTCTGTATGAGCGGGCATCGGCCCCGGATGGGCAGGCATCCACTTCGGATGAGCAGGCATCCACCCCAGATGGGCAGGCATCTGCTCCATAATATGGGCAGGCGTCTGCCCCAGATGGGCAGAGGAACCTTTCGCCGAGCTTTTTATCAGCATCGTTTGAACATAGTTCAAGAGCGACAGGTACAGCAATGCTAGAGACAGATCAATAACATAGATATGTCATGGTGACAAATAGGTGTATGCTGGGAAGCTGTGCACAGTCTTCCAGCAGCTGGAGGAGACGATGGCGAGGGTGACGCAGTCTGGTCTACAAGACGGTAGGAGAATGTCAGTCATTAAATAGCATAAAGGGTGTGGATAACACACTGGAGGGTCTTGGGGCATAGACGATGCCACGGATGGTTTCCAAGTTGCAAGGAACATTGAGACCGATGAGCCATTCGCGGACGCTAGCCGTCCATTCTAGTCCCAGAGTGACATCAAATGCCAGATTTTGCTGGACAGAACAAGCGAGAATAGTTGTGAAAGGCCCGAGGGGTCCACCATTTATGGTGAGTGCAAGGAGATTATTACGACAATTGGGCACAATCCTATTGATAAACGAGGCAGAGACAGCTGTCATGGGATGGCCAGAGAGGGCGACGAGGGAGGTATGGACTCCAGACACCAAGATAGATGCAGACATGAGCAACAAGAGGCAGCAAAGGGGAGACGGGCGAGACTGCAATGATGGGAGAAAGCAAGAGAGAGCGATGAGCTGGCAATCAGTGATGGTGTTGGTGTTGTTTGGCAACACTGAGTCAGCATCTAAAAGTCAAAGAAAAAGAAAGTGCATGTTGGGGGAATCAAACACACACCGACTTTTGCAAAAGTTTGGCTTTGTTAGAAAGGGAAGATTCAAATTTTGGCGGGGCATCTGCCAGATTAGGGCTCATCAGGACCCACTATCAAGATAGTGGGCATTTTCATGGAGCATGATTTGTAAAGTGACCTCTCCCAGCCTTTTGATTGCTGGTATATCTCAAGGAAATGGCTGGTGCATGGAAGCACAGTACACTATTCCTCAGTGACATGTGAATAAATTAAAATGATCCATACAGGTTTCTCTGCAATGTAGTTGTCTTCACATTTACTGCTTGGTGATCTTACCACCAAACATTCAAGATCCCACGCTCACTGCTCAGCTATATGATCCACAATAGTCAGGACTCATAACAGTTTTGTTGACAATCTGAATGACATTGAACTGTAGGTGCCATGTATTTCATGTGAGTATGCGATATAGTGATGTGTGGGTCAGGCCCAAGCCCAAGACACAGCCCTATACCTGGGCTTTTTGGGCCCGACCTGACCCGACTCTCAGTCAGTCAGGCCCAAGGCAGGCTCAGGGTTGGGCTCAATATATTTCAGGGCCCTTGACACATATTTTGAAAAGTGTTGGATGTGGTTTATTCTTCATCATTCATTGTCTAAATGACTGGGTTGTGGGTGTCAATACAATTCAAATCTAATGAAGGTGAGAAAATGGACTCTTCAATGCTGAGGTTGCATGTATGAGTGCTGAGGGAATTTAGTGGGCTGCAGATTCCGGAAGAAAATCCTCTGAATAACACCAGACACTGAAGAACTCCAGAAAGATGAGTGAGATAATATGATGCAGGCAAAAATACATGACCTTATACAGGGAATAAAATTTGTGGGTTCAGGCTTGTGCCCAAGCCTGGCCCAACCCTGCCAGTTGAGTTGGGCTCAGGATATTTGCAGGCCTCAAGCCTGGGTTTGAGACTCGACCTGACCTGCACATCACTAACATTGCTGTACCATTCCATGGTAGTGCACAGCATTTGGGCTCTTGCAAATCTGGGAAATATTCTCATGTATTATGTGCATTCCTGTATTCCACTTACATGTGGTGGCTGGCATTGACCTACAGTGGCGGCGAAAAAAATTGAGCAGGCTGGAAATTCATGTGTTCACAGGTATCCTCTACTTGGATCACTTACCTTTGGCTGTATTGTATGTAGCCTACCATGTGTAGAGCATACACAAAAAAATCTGGGTTGAACAGCATTCTTGGCGCTGATGTACAGCATGATCTAATTATAGCATCCCATAACGGTCACGTTTTACTCCACAACCAACCATGAAACACGTCTCTCTTTCGCCCGCTACTTCGTCTATTGCCACCAAATAACATCTGGCGCTTCATGCTCATACCTTATGACTAAATGCACGCCAACGAAGTGTGCCTGCATTCTGTGCATGCATGACAAAGAAAATATGGATTTCGAGGAAATTGGTGCTGAACTCGATCTCCCTCATCAAACGGTGTCCTGAAACTACCACCAGGTCGTCGCATCGGGTGATCCATATCACTATGGACACAGTTCCGGGTGTCCATGGTGCTTCACTGAGCATGACATGTACCACACTGTCAAAGTTATCCAAACTGGGGAGGCGTGTGATGGTTCTGACGTCCAGCGCATGCTTTTCCCAGATGCTCCAGACCGGACAGTTTGCCAGGCACTTCAGAAGGAGGGTCTGAATGGTCGTATATGCCGCGCAAAGCCATTGCTCAGCAAAATCCACGTTGAAAAGCGCAAACTTTGGGCTGCAGATATGCTGGAATTGACAGCAGATGATTGGAGGGATGTCATCTTCTCGGATGAATCTAAATTTAATCTTTTTGGGTCCGATGGGAAACAGTACTGCCCTAGGAGGCCACATGAGGAATTGGATCCCAGGAATGTGAAGAAGATGGTGAAGCATGGAGGGGGAAGTGTGATGGTATGGGGATGCCTGACAGAACATGGGCCTGGGCAGCTTCATCGTGTCATGGGGCAGATGAACGACATCCAGTACTGTGACATACTTGAAGAGTCGCTTCTTGGGACCCTATCCGACAACTCACTCCATCCCTCCGACATCGTTTCCAGCAGGACAGCGACCCGAAGCACACATCTGCACGTGCTGCATACTGGTATGATGCGCATAATATCAAAATTCTCCGCTGGGCACCCTCATCACCTGACATGAACATCATTGAGCATGTCTGGAATCAGCTGGACCACCAAATCCGAGCACATGAGGTTCTCCCACAAAACTGTGACCAATTGTGGGATGCTTTGCAAGAGGAATGGTCAAAGCTTGATATGGGCTATATTAACGACTTGTATGACTCTTTGCCACACCGCATGCAGGCTTGGCATGATGCAGGCGGTCACTACACCAAGTACTAGCTTTTATCTTCCCAATTTACATCTTTCCTGAGTATTTTTGGGGCTCATTTACTTTTGTTTGGCAACACCATCTAGCACTCTGTGAGATAATCGCCCCGCACATCGACACCAAGCACGCCATTCGACCCGGATTTTTTTGTGTGTACTTTCCACATGCTAGTCTACATATGATACAGCCAAAGGTAAGTGATCCAAGTAGAGGATACCTGTGAACACATGAATTTCCGGCCCACTCATTCTTTTTTGCCGCCACTGTATGTGGCTGGTCTCCTCTAGCTGGTGATGTAGACAGCTTGCCTTTCTGGTCTTGTCCCGATACTTGATGTTTCTTTGATAGTCATGGATAGCAGCAAGTCTTTTATGGTGTACCTCAACATAAGTGCTTCTATTGTCTGCAATGCCCAAGTTCACTCAGCCGTTACATCACTCTAGATTATCAGTTACAATAGGGGAAGTCAAAGCGGTCAGCCGGGCCGATTCACGTCAGAGTCTGATGTTGATTCTGATGTTGATTCTTGAGTTGATTTTTGGACCTAGTGTTGCCGCGAGGTGAGGTTGAGGCACCTTGAGGTGATGCACCATCAACCTCAATGTACCTCGAGGCACCTCTGAGGTCGCGTCCATAAAAGGAAATCTGGTGTCGCATGGCTCTTCCCTAGGTCAATAGGCTCTCTATGCACCACAAATGAATTATTTTCTGTATTTAGAATATCTTTGGGAATCTCCCTACATTTTTCCACGCTCGGAAACTCCAAAGAATGGACAAAATGACCGAAATTTGGTTGGGGCAACATAACTTCCCCACAGCTCAAAGTATTTGGTTCCTCCTACCAGTTATCACTGTAGAACACTCACCACCTCTAACAGAGTCCTCTGAAGCATCCTTTCGCAGTCCTGGGTCCCATTTGACTCCTTATAATGGACTGGGCTCTCACTTACTTTCCCTGCTCTCTGAAGGTGTAAACAAAAACATATGACAGTGGCAGGCAACATGGCAATAGTGCATTGAAGTTGTTGACATGGAAAATAGAGCATTAAGTAGTTCTAATTGCCCCAGAGAAGAGCTGGAAGTAGAGAGGTGCAGAGAGCTCTTGCGACTGTGAAAGGAAATTTCATCAAAATGCTCGGAGTTACCTCGAGCCGGGTAGAGGTGATGCGACCTCAAGTTGCCATATATGGTAACAGGTCCGAGGTGAGGTGACCTCACCTCGGAGGACCTCGACCTTGCAGCAACACTATTTGGACCAGAATCAATGTGATTGAGAATCAGTTCAGAATCAGTGGTCTGACTCCAGAGGAACAGCATCAGAATCGACATGAGAATTGACACCTGCCCTAAGCTCCCTTGGTTCCTCGTAGTCAAATTACATAATAATAATATAATTGTCAAGTCATATTTTTTTGGCTACTATTGCTATCTTGATGTGGGTGGTATGGTGTTGTAGGAAGGTTTTGAGCACATCTCAAGCCCGACTCTGGCATGACAAAAGCCGAGGCATGAACACATCATAGTACTCAGGCTAAAGGGTACAAGATAAAATTGATGTCACACCTGATCGAAAACATTATTTAATGCTGCATTTTTACTTGCTGAGAACCGTATGCGCTGAATCCATAGTGTGAATCGAGCTCAGAATCAGGTCGGTCAGAGCTGATGTCGATTCTTGATCAATAAAGCAGGTAAGGCCGACAAGCGGCATGGCCCACTACCTGGAGTCAATACATATAAGCATTCATTCCAATGTTATTAAACTTGATCATAAACTAGTTGAATTTACTAAGGAGTGTATATGAATGAGTTGGGTGGGTGTCTGGAGTAACTATGGGGAGTGATTCTACTGGAGCAAAGTTTTATAAGTTTTAGCTGAGTAGTTTACGAAGACCCAGCGCTGGTGCACCTCGCTCTCTTGGTCAGGCTCAGCGATGATTTCGATCCAAAAGCATTGAAGGTGGTGTCAGCGGCGTCGTCCCTGGCTCTGCACTGCCGAGTCATAGGCGAGTAGACACGGGCTTCAGGGATCTCGGGGACGGGCGGATTCCATGGCTGGGCACAGCCGTGGTCAAGGACTCTGAGTCTGTCTATCAAGACATGAATATCTAACAAATGACAAATTTCGGTCCAGGAATAATAAATTATGAGGCGGCACACACCTTTTTGTCGGAAAGCGGTGTACCACTGTCCATCATCTGGTCCTTGATGACATAAGTTGCGAGTGAGACGACGACGAGAACGAGTGTGCCCTCGGTTAGCGTCGTGTAGAGCTCCTCGGGGCAATCAACTTCCCATCCTTGTCCATGTAATCCCGCTGGACAAGTTCAGCCTTGTCGTGCGCAAAGTAGGGCCCTCGATGGTCAGACAGTTTGCTGGGCGGATATTTGTCGCTAATTTTACGTTCTAGAAAATAGTTTGTTGAATGTCAAACACGGGAAATGAGCTTGTACGAACCAGTGGGCTCCGGGGGCACAATATCCATGTCGGTCATCTCGACTGGAAGCTCAGGTGATTTAGAAGCTCGGTTGACCTTGCTGATCCTCTTGCGGGGAGTGCGAGGGGAAGTGGTCGAATCCTTATGGCACTGCTACTGTACGGGACCTGTAAATATTATCAATGACGGTTCATAAGAAGCAGTAGACGAAAATTGAACCTCGTAGGTCGGGTGCAGACGCACGAGCAACACCGTGTCATCATCTGGGCCGTGCTCTCCACAGATTATGCACTCTGTAACATCGTAATGCTGGGTCAAGCGATCAGGACAATGACAATATCTAGAGGTTAAAATTATATTTACCTCGCCGTTGGTTGCTTCGAGAGTCTCGTCTTTGCCATGAAGATCATCTCATGTAGCGAGTCCATTTTGGAACATGGCGCAAAATTCTGGTGTGGCGCCAGTGGGGCAGCGAAGGGCAAGAACCATGCGGTGAGACTTTGAATTTGCGTCATTCATCGGTTGTTAGGTACTAATCAGTAAAATGTAAGTACAGCATTAGAAGTACTTACAAGTTACGAGCGGGAGGGACTTCTTCGGATATGCAGCCATCCAAGTCCCTTGCGCTTCAGATCCGATTTTGGCGACGAAAGTGGTGACGAGAGGAGTGCCATCAGATTTCTGATAGAAAATGTTGCCCTTAGGGTCAGGACTGGCTCTGAAGAAGGTGGAGTCGATTTCGTGGGCGCCCAAGTTTGAGTCGCTGAGAGCCCGAGCTCTTCAGCCCAGACATCGTACATTGTTTTGCCGGTTTTCCGGTCAACAGTGCAGTGACGCAGAGTGATAGAGCTCATTGTAGTGGCAAGAAGGAAATATTGAGAGAGAAGGTTGAGTGAACGAGAGTGGGGATGCAACGAAACGACGATGTGGGTCGGCTAGTTATGTGGTAGCAGGCGGGAATCTCAAGGAAAGTCGGTGAATATTCTCAAAACACTCCGAGCACCACGTAGGCTCCATGTCGGCGACCTGCAAATCCCAAAGAAAGTCATAGAATATTCCAGGAAAATTCCGAGTGTTTCATCCTTACCGAAATTATCTCTGTTTAATGTGTTCACAATGCCTGCGCTTGGCCATGGATTGAGGCTCATGGTCAGGGTGAGTCCGCTTCTGCCTGGATGGAGCAGAGTTGTTGTCCACCTCCATCACAGGCAGTTTGACGAGTTGAGCCCACTGACGATTGTTGGTGGTGGAAGAAGAGGAAGGAAGCCGATCAGGCCAAGGATCAGACAGTGGCTCGGATGCTTCGGCCATCAACCAGGGATTCATTCTCTGTAGGTGCTGCAGCTGGCGTGCATCGTCACCCATGTTCTCCTCCACCAGTTCATCAAGATTCAGGATGGCCTGGGCCGAAAAAGTGCCGACCAAGTATCTCTGGGCTTCCACTGCCTCTGCTGCCGTTCTGTACCACATTATGGTCTGATGATACAGCATATCCATTTGGCAGAACTCTTCACGGAGATCTTGACTTGGTCAACGCTGGATGACTTTCTGCTTGAACGGTCGCAGAATGTAGACTCTGGCGAGAGATGTGGCACACGACAGCATGACATATGGTGCCTCTGTTCCAGTTGTACCTTCCAGATCCATGATAACAGTGTCCATTGTTTTCCCTTGCGCTTTGTGGGCTGTCATAGCAAAGGCTGGGACTAGGGGCACTTGAGTCCATCTTATCAAGCATTTCCGATTTGAATCTGGATGAACAAATTTCATGTCCACAGTTTCGCTGATGATGGTGGCGTGCTTTGGAGGAAGGTTCGGCAATGCAGGGCCCGACATATCTGGTATGTACACAACACACAACTGCACAGATCGCTCCCCTAACTCGTTTTCAGTGTATCATATTTGTTTAACAATTCCTGTTGAACCGTTGACAACTCCATGCTGAACATCAAAATTCTGTGTGATCATAACCGGCATTCCCAGCACGGGAGGGAGTCGACCGAGATGGTAACTTGTTTCCCCGGAGTGCAATTTGTAAGTGAGATGCTCCTGCAGTCCAACATCCTTGATCAAAGTTCCATCGCTTCTCGCATCCCTGGCATGATACCAACCCAAGTGATTCCCAGTTCTGGCTGTGTAGACCTGAGCTGCTTTCTAGTTCAAGGCATATTTCAACTCATTCGATGATACAATTATAAGGAACATGTTGCAATTCAGGTCGGTCCCAGTCCAGTCGCATATTCGTGATCGATCTTGAATTCAGCAAGTCAAAGTCGTCATCTGTGCATCTCCCTCGATGGAGACAGCCAAGCAATTCCAGAAATCGGACTGCTTCTGGATTGCCTTCATCCAATTCACTGGTGAGTTCATTTCTTTTTCATCTCACTCGTTCAACCTTCTTAAAAATGATGACAGTCTTGACAGACAACCACAACAATTTTCCAAGTATGTTCTGCTGACCTTTGTTACTTGACCTGCTCTCTATGTCTGTGGCAATGTTCGAATACAGGCTCTTCATGCCAACAGGAGGCAACTGCACAAAATCCCTGGCAAAAATTATGTTCACCCCCCCCCTGAATAGTGATGTATTCCCTTTGGCTTCGATTAACGCCTGACTTACTTGTAGCAACAATGAGCAACCTACCATCGAGACCTCATCAATGAAAAGATAATCCACTCCTTCCCACATTGCAGTGAGATCCTTTCTTGTCCTTACTTGTGATGTTCCATTTGAGTGTTGATTCAAGCAGAGTGCCGAATGTAGTGTCATCCCTTTAATGTTCCTAGCGGCCACCCCAGTAAATGCAGCTAGCTGGAGGCGATGGCTTTGACCTCGCAACATGAAAAAATCCCGCAACACATCGATTACCTGAGACTTTCCTGTGCTGCCAGGACCAGCAAATAGCATTCTCAACTGTTCAGGGCGATTTACAAGGCTAGGTGAGCTATGATCCTGAATGCCTGAGCCTGTTCTGTGTTGAGTGTCCATTTACACACATGGGCTTCTATGTCAATGTCGGCTACAGGTTCTGATGCTGGAACATCTTGTCGAATCTCAGGAGTTTCGTTGGTTGGAGAAAATGTGTTGCAGAAAGCGGATCCATCACTCATCAAAGTAGGTCTACGATCATTCCCTGTAGGTGCATGGTCCGTCACTGCTTCCCAGGATGCACTCTTCTTCGAAGATTCACGGTGGTCATTGTACGTCTTCTGCCACACGTCTTCAATATATGTATCTGTCACAAGATGAGTACCCTCTTGTTGAAATCCATCGATTGTCTCCATACTTCTTGCAGCTGCTGCGGTCGGAATACTGTACAGACCTGCTTCTTCTGCATAGTCAATGCATTCCAAGATAGCTTCGTGCGCCGCTGCTTTTTTCATGGAAAATCGGCCAGTAATTGACTCCAGATGGTCTAGAATCATTTCCTCTGCTACATCTTCACCACAGAAGTCGTCCAGGTCATCCTGGTTTCGTCTTCACCGCACTTCCTTGACAGCTCATCTAGCAAGGTAGTGCCATTCAGCAAAATGATTGTCACGGCTATCTCGGCACTCATGTAGGATCTGCATATTATCCATTTTGAACTTTACAGAGGAAGAGCAGTTGAGTGAAAATAACTTAAAAGCATCTTCCCATGATTGACCCTTGGCTCTCAGGTATGTTGGGCATTGCCATGGCTTGAAAAATATCAACATCAAGCAGCAGTACCGTTGATAAACTTCTGCTTCGTCTCACCGTGGAATAGCTGGTCCCATTGGTACCGGGATAAATGCCTCATTTGGAGAACGAACCCGGAGAATATGAGTTTTCTCCTGATTGTGCCCCTTGAGCAGCAGGATTCGGGGTTGTTTGTAAGCCACCGAAGTCATAATGGGCTCACCATCACCCTTGTCTGCAGCCTCATCCTCGACAGCATCATTGTCAAACATGCCTAAACATTCCTCCTCTTCACCGTGCTCATTCTCAGATGTTGACTGATGTTTTCGACAATCAGAGGACTTGCTGATTCTGTCAACACGGGGGATGAAGTCCCAGACACATACTTCATTCAGTTGAGTACCACGGTTCCGATAATCTGCTAATTGATTTCCACTATGCACGAGTTTTCTGGTTCCATTGAATGACACATGTATTTCTTCGTCGGCATCTCTGACATCGGCTGATGGTCCTAGGTCCTGTTCATCCAGAATATCATTCAGAAACAGGGGATCAGATTCATCGTCGGAGGTGGACTCATTCTCGGAGTTGTCATCAGAGCCAGAGTCCGTTGCCAGGTCATTATCATTATTTTCTGGCGGGCTAACTGTCATTTTCATCGGATAGCATTCGGGACTTGGATCTTCTCTGTTAATGGCATTCTCAAATGATGTCCAGTAAAGGTTCCGGTATGAGTGGCTTGTAAAGTGGTCTTCGAAGTCAAGGAGGTAGGAAGCAACTTGTTGGGCTGAAAGCTCTTGCTGGCTAATCATGGCATATGCGCACTTCAGTGGTCTTATCATCGAGGAGAGGGTTGAAGTCCCCCAATTTCTTGACCGCTAGTTCAAGCATCGCAAATGCAATGTGAGTCTTCAATTGCGATCTCGTTATATAGTCCGTGATATAGTACAGGATGCCTTTGGCAGAAGCACTGGACCCGATAAATTTAATGTCCATGTTGCATCGTATGGCTTCAATCATTCATTGCTGTGTTGAAATTGTTAACAAGGCCATCCAAACATCGCAAGCAGATTTCACCCGTTTCTGGGTCAAAAGAGCTTGTAGCGCGAAAATTATCCTCATGCAGGTCAAAACAGCATGTTTTGGGCTCAGGTGGACCTCGCCAATATTTTAAACAGGTCTTCGAATGAGAGTGAGTTTGACTTTGTGATATAACATTACGGACATCCTTCTAATGTTCTGGGGAAATCAAGTTTTCATCCACAGGCATTCCACGGACCGAGCATGGATGGTGGATATCTGAAGATACAGTTATTCCTGGACATGGATCCTCTGGCACTGAATTTGAGATCATATCATCTAGGAAGGCCAAGAGCCGCCTGCCAAATTCGATGTCTGATTCTGCGGTGCTCAACACCCATTTCTTTATTTCATTTGGGTTCAAACCGCCTTCAACCCAAACCAGCATATGACAATGAAGTGTCCCCTGACCTTGAGCCTTGATACAACCATAGTATGCTTTGACTACACCCAGAACTCCTCCTTCCAGATCTTTGTGCTCGAGATTGTAGCCAAGAAGTGTTGCAATAAATGCTTTCATGTACAAATTGAAAAATTGGGCTGTGACAACTGGATTTTTTGCAATAAGGACAGATTGGTCCCAGTAGTTAGGGACATCGCCGGGCAGTAGCGCATCAATGTCAATTTCCTCACCTGCAAGAAACTTGACAATCAGATTGAATACATCTGCAGGGTTGATTGTTATGTAGAAACTCGGAAGGCCTTTTTCTATCATGAGTCCCCGGATCTCGTTTCGCATTGCAACTTGCACGGCTGAAGAGCCTGGTACAGATGCAGCAACACTATTGACCTGCCTCAGTAAATTCATCACCTTATGTTCTTCCGCATCTTTAGGTACAGGTGCTTTGCCATTTGCAACACGTTCAGAGACACTCTTGACAACGTCGGGTGACACCGAGGCAAATTGAGAGGCAACAGATTCAAAATTGGCGCGTTTGACTTTTAAACTTGTGTGTAAAAGCATCTCGTGACACTGTAATATATTGAATGTAGTGAATGAAAAAGAGGGATGCTCCTGGAATCTCCGGTCTGATAGGTTCAAGAGGTGTTTGACATGTCGTTTCAAAGATATGGGTGCACTCTGTTTCGAGTCATTGGGACCACTGACACCATACGGAAAGAGTGTCGGATATATCAGGGGAAATAGCAGGCTGTCCTGTCGAAATTCATTCTCTGGTTCATGATCGTGTGGTATTTGCATGTAACATCAGGAAAATCTGAAGTTGCTATATAGACCCAGAAAGACCAAGAAAGCAGTGATAGTGACCATAGATGAGCCATGTCTATGATAAACAAGTGGGAGGGGGGGGGGGTCTTGCTTCATAGACCACCATAGACACTATGAACTGCACCGTGTCTATATAGTTCCAGAGACAGCATAGACAACATAGATCATATAGTTCCCAGCTTTCCACTTATTCATTGGCAGTAAATCAGAGAAGAATAACTGAATAAATTCCAAAGTACACGATGACAGCAGGTACATACAGCAAAATAACTGGACAACCCAAAGATCGTACTCACGCGAATAGGCAATATTATGAGGACTTGAATAATATTGTGGGGACTTGGAAGGACACTGTGAAAAGCTTGAAAAACAGCACAGCAAGCCAAGTATAACACAGAATAGGGTTTGCGATCTTGAAAATTTGAACTTTGAAGTAGTTTCATGAACTTGGAGGATTGAATTCGTGAGGTCTCTTGAGGTCTTGGGGGCTTGACGATGAGGATAGCTTGGAGTGGAATTAAGCCGCGAGAGAGAATTGAGAGCGTGTACAAGAATTGAGGTATCTTGACAGTGCTGAGTGACTTGGGACAGCAGAAGACGGCGGAAGAGAGGGGATAACCGGGACAGTGGAAGACAGCAGAAGAGAGGGGATAACCAGGACAGCGGCTAGGGAAGACGGATGGGTCACGCGGGATACAGCCGACAATTGCTGGCGTGAAACATAGGCAAACAGTGTGGGGACAGGACAATGGTGGTGTGGACGAGACAGTGAGGTGTTTTTTGGGAAGATGTACAGGCGATGGCAGGCAAGAACGGTGACGACGGACGTTGTGGACCTTGATCGTGACGAAGGAACAAGTGATCAAGAGCCGAAGTCAAAGGGAAAGTGACTAGGAATATACTGTAGGTGCGTGCGGCATGGGTGGGATGGTGGGTGAAGGAGATACGGGCAGAGAAAGGGGGATAAGTGCAAGAGAAAGTGGGGGAAAGAGGGGGAAAGGAAGAAAGGTGTTTGACATTGTTGTGGTTCTATCAAAACGAACCACTTTTTAACGCTCACGTGCTGCCAGCCGCATACGCGAAACAGGCAACGACGTGGCGTATCGCGTAACATTGTTTAGGGCTGGTCTTGATTGGCCTCGGGGACTCGTGTTAAGTACAACAGTCTGGTTTTGGTCTGGTTACAACTCAGGCTTAGGTTCACCGGCCAAACCATAACAACTCTCAAGTTAATACCATGTCCCTCAATAAATGTTCAAACCGGCAAGCTGCCGTAGCCTGCAAGCCTCAAGGTGGGCAATTTTTCAATTGGCCAGGGCCCAGAACTGACTCGTCACTCCAGAGCCGGTCATTCAGCCATCACGGCCATATGCATCCCAGCATCCCGTGGAGCTTCTGACACCAGACGGGCTGTCAGAGCATGAGCCGTCACCATCCGAATCAGACCGATACCACTCAGAAAAGTCTAGAATTCAACTTATTTAATACATAACTGAAAGACCAACATAGACGGGAGGTCGGCTGGAGGTCAGATCTGCAGCCCACTATAGACCAACATAGACCATCATAAACATCGGGGGCAACTTCAAAGACCATCATAGACAATCAAAGACCAAAAAAGCCGCCACTGGTACTTCATAGCATTTCAGATTTTCCTGATGAACCACCTCCCTTTTTCTTGACATGGCAAAGTGCCACGGCACGAAGCTCGTTTGAGGAGGCATGGCAGTCAACATCTGTGATGACAATATTTTGGAACGGGATGGAATCATTAGCCTCTGTGGAGGAATTGGGTACTTGCATAGGATCATATCCAGAGATGGCAGCTTCATTAGCGGATGTGGATTGAACATGTTCAATGTTGAACGGCAAAACAGGATTTTCTTCATGTTGCTAAAGGAATTCATCGTTGATGGTGATGTCTCTGTACAGTAGATTGTGTTGCTTTAACCATTGCAGAGCACAACGAACTCTTGTGGCACTCACAGCTAAAGGTTTTGCATGCTCACGGAGCCATTCGGGTGTTGGGGTAGAGGAGCCAACAAATAAAACACAGATGGGTGTCGTTATTTCTCCAATGAATGGCGGGAGAACGTCGATAAACAATGATATGTCCCTTAATCCCGCACTGAGTACTTTGAAGAACGAGGTCCTGGTTTTCCTCTTTGAGTTGAATTATCCAGCATTTTGACCGGCAATGTGCAATCATGGCCTCTTCTATCACAGTCAAATTTTGCAGTTCGGGTGGAACAGGTCCGAGAAATGTCCTGTTCGCCAAAGACAAAGCAGGCATTCTCTTCTTCTTCAAATCAGAATAACAGGTTTTGCATACAGAAAGAGTAGCAGGATGGCCACCATTTGGACACGAAACACCAGCTGGATCTAAGAGAAGGTTGCGCAGGGGACCGTCATCGAAAGGCATAGGCGGTGGGACACAGTTCGGGTGCAACCACTTGTAACGGTCCAGTAGATTAGTCTCGTTAGACGCCAGATCCGGGCGCTTCAGAACATTCAAGTCAAATCTAGAGTCACCGATATCCACCGAACAGTGAGAACACAGCGGAACAGACTCGGCACACAAAGTGCAGGTGAAGGTTGATAATGCCTCTGAACTCGTCTGATCCCAGAACATTTGCAGTCTCTTATTTTTAACGACTGGGGTATGAGTTGCGGCCATAGTCGGCGAATAGCATCGAGTTGTTCATCATATTTTGTGCAGGCAGCACGTTCCTGTTCTTGGGTCTGTTCAATTTTTTTCCCCTTGCGCAACTCGGTGATGTACCCCTTTAACTTCCTGTGCAGCTGGCCAATACTGTCACCACCTTCATGCAACACATTTAAGTTGTCCATAACCCGATGCAAAGAATTCAGAGATATTTTACTTCCATAGATCGCAGTCAAGATGTGGACTTTTAGATCAGCATCCAGCTTACTTCCTAACCATTCATTGTGGACATCCGAACAATCTGGCAGTACTAGACCGTTTGGGAGAGATATTGAGGGATGGTGTTCGGAAAATTGAGTGCAGTGTCCAGACAACAAATGCTCAGTGATTTGAGTACGTATACAGTCAATCGTGGCTTTCTCTGGAACTTCGATGCGATGTAGTGCAGCGATAGACAGAAGAACAGGTTTAAGATGGCTCTCAAAAGAGTTAAAAAATCAGCAATAGAGGCTGACGAACGAATTTCGGGGCCTGCACAGGCAACTGTCTCTGCATGTTTCCGGATTTCTGCACGCAATTTGAACCTTAGATTGTGATCACCAGAAACAGATATATTCAGTGCAGCGGCTACGTGGGACAGACTTTCGGTTGAAATTTGTTTACTGTCTGCAGAGAGGAGAATGCTCAACACGGCTTGTGACATATCTGCCGCGGACTTGAAGTCCTGGGAGAGGGCGCGGCAGGCAGAGCGATCCGGTCTTGGAGACACAGAGCTATCCACAATGTGATCCACACAAGCTCCACTGGCGATGTGATGAAGAAGAATACGTCGACATTGTACTAGGTTCAAACGGGCATACGGGATAGCATGGAGTTCAAGAGATCGGTGTATTGTCTGTAGATCAGCATGGAATACAGAGATACAAGTACGCGTAACATGGTGTCCAAGTAAAATATCGTTCAACGGTTTCAACGAGGTCACAGCGGTCATATCAGTCATATCAGTCATCGATGGGGCAGAACCGGACGTAGAAGGACAGCGGAAAACCAGAGGTTCATCGCAGACACATCTACGTCCAGGGGCTGATGAAAATATGAGTATTACAGTGGTAACGATAGGCGATGGACAGCTTACATTGTGTGGGCATCTCGACCATGTCACCGAATGTTGGGGATGGGGAAACGGTGTCTGGTTAGCCCACAAACTGAATTTGACAGATTTGAGGAACCTACTTGACTGTTCTCCTGGGCCAACGATTCCCGAGGAGAGACTAAACGAGACATGTGGAAGAGTCTCGCGACAAAAGAATACCCAGTCACGACCGAGAACAAGGTCGTATGGAAGACCGGCAACAATAGAAAGCTTCATGTGCATTGAGCATACAGTGTCGCCACAAGGAAGAGTAAGGACCCCAGAAGCCGAGGACTTATGGTAGCGGGAATTCTGTCTGGTGACCCAGTCATGAATCGGGTTCAGAATCGATATCAGAATCGGATCCGACTGACCGCTTTGACTACCACCTCCGTGGAATTCAACTCGTGTCACATGGTCCCTCGGATTTTCCGGAATTTCTGAATTTATTTTTAAATCACGATTGCCGTTTGTCATATGTCATGACTAGTCCGTGGGCCGCTTGGGCCGCTTGGGCCGCTCGGCCCATCTGGCACAACTCTAATCGATATGTATCCAAGCATCACGGGGTTATTTCAGGAGGTTGCCGAATCGGTCTGAGTGCAGTGGCATTTGTGTGGCACCCAGTTTTTGTGAACGAACTGCAACCCAAGTCTCCACGCTTCATCGTCCGCCTGTGTGAAGTCCACTTTCCGAATATCAACGTAACGCAGTTCGGATTCTCGAATTGCGTACATACATATTCATAGCCTCGTGAAAACAATGCGCCCCTTGGTTCGACTCCCTTTCAGAGTTCTCCATGGTTCATTTAAAGCTGTATGTAGCCTCAACCTAGTCACGAAATGAATGACGATCCCTTCACGGGCCTTGTCGTTCTTTGGGCCGGCCGCGATGGACATGCCCGTCGCGCACAGGTCGTGCGTAATAAGACATGACTTCCTCAACGTCCCATTTATAATGAGTGCGCAGTCAGCGTAGGCGAATATCGAGACCATCAGTGATCACGAATCAACTGAGGGTAGCTCACAGTGCAACAAATCTCAGGGTTTTGGGCAATGGATGTCAAATGGAGATGGACGTTTGTCTCAGACAGACTTATCTGTATGTTCGTCCGAACATTTGAATTGAGCGATTTGAGTTAAAATTGAGATGTGGGAAGCTAGAGCGCCGAGCGGGCCTCGAACTTCGGAAGCAGTGCGCAGCGCTGCACGTGTCTGGAGTTTTATGACACGCAATTGTCAGCAGCGTAGACTGTACATAATGCGACGCTATAGTAGCCTATCACTTCGCTCGCTTTGAGGTTTGAGCTCCCCCCGTTAATATTATTTTTCCAATCATATGGCCTCCCTCCAATGTTTGCCCACGTCATTTGTTTCCAGCTTGTGGCTCCTAATATCTTATTGAACAGCTTTAGCCGTCCGTCTGGACCCGACCGCCGCGGCCATAGATAAGGCGCTCTATGGTTATGTTCCTGATAAAAGCGTAGCCATCATTTTTCTCGTGCTCTTTGGAATCAGCACTAGTTAAGATTCTCTGGCGGTATTCTAATGTTCAAATTCGCTCAACCCTTCCGCGCAGCGTTACACGTCGTGCAAGCCACATACTACAGAATGTGGTGGTTCTTCCCTACTGCGTGTCTCTGCGGGATCGGCGAGCTCATTGGGTGGAGCGGACGATTATGGTCTGCGATTTCCCCTGCTGTAAATCCATTTCTTATGCAGTGAGTTTATCAACTTCGCCCGTTTGATCTTTCTGACTGATGTACGAAGGATATCAGCAACCATCCTTGCGCCAACCCCGTTACTTGCTGTCAACTTCATCATATTATCGCGCCTCATCCATCGACTAGGTGTAGCATATTCATGGTTAAGTCCCATCTGGTGTGCGTGCTTGGCCTTTGATCGATATGTGGCACTCTCACCATTGACCTCCACAGACACAATTATATTCCTTTCATGTGTGAGCCGGCCGAGTTTCGGACTCGGATGCGCACAACGCTGAACGACGTGGTAGGACTTTATTGCACTGGCCGTACAAGGAGTGGGCGGTGGGATGGCGTCCAATGCCATATACAATTTGCCTGCCGCCAACCGGGTTGGTGTCCCGACTTCCCCAGCATGATTTCATATATTCACTTTTTCATCCTCAAGGGCGCCCATATCATGCTCGGCGGAATCATCTTCCAATTCGGTACGCAACTTAGCCCCTCGTATCAAGGTTCCGAAACTCAGATCCACCTCGCCAGTCGTGATAATGGGGTATTCATCTCTCGCGGCAGACTTCTTTCGAAGATACCTTCAAGATCTCCCCGCGCAATCCGTCTCCACTCCCCGAGGTGTTCTAACCACCCGTCTGAAGATCATGTTCGGGGCCCTTATATTTTCGACTGCCCTTCTGTTCATCCGGTGCGTATTCCTCCATATCTGCTGGCATCTCAGAGGCTCATTCATTTTCGTCCAGCTCTATCTACCGAATAATCGAGCTATCAACCGGATGGACTGGCCGAATTATCACCACACAGGTGTATTTTAACGTACTCGACGGCGCCATGATCTTGCTCGCCATGTTCACCGTGAACTTTGCGCACCCCGGGCTTCTGCTAAGACCGGCACACACAGAGCCTACACCGGTGAAGGGAGTCCAAAACTACGATATGCAGAGCGTAGAAGGGAGCGAGGCAAGAATACTGTAAGCACTCACTCAGGATCTTTCCTATCCAAATGTTGTGCGTACACATCATGCATCGGCAGTCGGGGACACTGGAGCTTAGACGTCGGTCAGCGCCTTCGCCGTGTGCCTATTTTTCATCCAGAGAATGTTCATCATATAGTAGACGTTGCGCTGGTGCAAGACTATGATGGATAGATAACATAACAGAACATCTAGGTGAAAGGAAAGCCGTGAATAAGTAGTTGAAAAAAAAGCAACGCTGATGTTAGGAACTACTCGAGCTCGCAGAGGCGACAGGCGGGGTAATCGTAATTCCGGGAAACATACTCTGGGCCTCCGGGCTGGCGAACATATAATTGTCGTCCCTCCCCGCCTCCATCGCCCTGCATTCCTCAAGCAGAAGCCGCAGCTCCTCAACTTGACTCCCGCCCTCTCTCGGTACAGGCGGCACATCAAGCTCCCACTCGCTCTCGTCGTCGCTGTCTTCCTCGTCCTCGTCCGATTCATCAACCTCATCATGTGGCAGTTCACCCAGGAACCCTCCCGTACAATCCTCGAGTCGCAAGCCCGCGCGTCGGCATTCAGCCCACCAGCGCTCCCATCGCTCCATGCCGCCTTCCTCCTTACTGGGTCCGTCCGCGCGATTGAGATCATTCAGGAGACTGCGGCTGAGCACGCGCACCTGCCGCAGGGCCGGGAAGCGTGCGCGGTCGCACAACGCCGCGAACGTGCGGTCGTTCGCGCTCGTCACGAGGAGTGCGGGGAGCGGGTCCTCGCGTGCGTGCGCCGCGGCGTAGCCGACGCCGAACGCGTACCCGAGCCCGTGCAGCCCGACGCTCGTCAAGCGCTCATGTGCGAGCGGCGGCGGGGGATCCGCACTGTCGTCCTCGTCATCGGGCACGACGATGCGCCAGTCGGCATTGAACGCGAAGGTCGTGAGCGCGGGGCACGCAGCGAGCACACGGGGAACGGGGAGCGCGGGTATGCCGTTGAGGTCGAGGAAAAGAAGCGAAGCTCCGTGCGCCGCGAGGAAGCCGGGCACGTCGGGGATGTCTGTGCGCCGGGTCCCGCAGTCAAGGGAGAGGTGCCGCAGGGAGGGAAGCGCCCAGCCAGTGGCCTGCTCAACGAATTCTTGGATATACCCGCGCAGGGCGAGCTGCTGGATGCCAGGGAGCTTGAGGTGGATGTCACCCGCTGCGCCGAGATGGGTCTCGTCTACAACTTGAGCTTCGTCGTCGGGAGTGGGAGCCTCGAGGTCCAAGTGAACTGCGAGTAGAGCGCGAAGCGAGTGAAGGGTCCATATAACTTTCGAAAGAGCCGATGATGGAACGTTGATGTGAAGAGTGCGAAGAGATTTGTGTGAAAAAGTAGTGAGGGCATCGGCGACTGCCGCAAACGTCGATCCAGCCATGGGCCAGTCGACAATGAATATTTCGAGGTTTGGGCAATGACGGATGATGCTAACAAGCACGTCCTGAAGAGATGCCGCGGTCATTCCGCGGGTCGCACTGGCGTAGTACCGTGTGAGATGGATCCGTCGAGTCCACCACCCAAGGGAAGCAGATGCGGTCGTAGATGTAGCGGAAGACGAGTCGAGAATTGCGCAGAGAGTTTGCAGCCTGGCTGGGTCGTTGATGAAGAAGCAGCGAAAGAGAAATTCAGAGCCGAGGGTCCGCCATTTTTTACACGTCGCAACAATGGCCTGCGGGCGTTATGAGCGCTTGAAGAGTCCCCCTGTGGCGGAGCTGCCAATATGGACGAGTGCGTACCTTTTTTGTCGCGTAACTTCGCCTCTGTACCAGATGCAGCGCGTCCTGTGGCGGTCTGAGTACCCACTCCCCAAAGACATTCTTGAACCACGCGGATTCCGCCATAACACCGGGTATGCCGTATTGAAATATCACATCCTCGTCCGCTGCCAGGTCAAAGACTTGAGTCCAAAGCTCCGCTGGGAGAGCTGGCATGTCGTCGTGGTGTGTATAGGAAAGCGTTGTTTGGCCGTGATTCCAACAGACGCCATTGTGGTTGATTGATTGCCGAGAGACCGAATGAGGCAGACCACACAGACAGTTGCGCAATTAAATACCGCTTTAATATTGTTTTCAGATTGAGAGATCGCATTTTCTAAAAACATATTCAAGAATATTCAATCAATTCGACAGGGGTGACGCGTGACTACAAGGGCCAATTCGACAGTTCGACAACCGCAAAATTTTCACGTGAAACCCCCCCCCCCAAATTTTCGACACAAGACGCTTTTTTTGGCCGAATTTTGGCTGATTAGTAGATTTCAGACGCGTAGACCCCTCCGTGACGCGTGACCTGGACCCACCCCGTGACGCGTGACTGTCGAATGCCCACTAACTTTACACCACCGTTCTGTGATCTACCCTTGAGCTGAGGAAATCTAACCGTTGTCGGGCCAGTATGTTCGTGACTTTGAATCAAGCTGAGGTTGACCCGGAATCAATGTTTTGGTGGAAAGCTCCCGCTGCGGCGAATCCAGCGTGCTGATGAGGTGCCATCACCAGGGTGGTGCCCGGCACAGCATCATCACCTATGTGACCTGATTGTGATGTCGCGTAGACACAGATCGCCCGACGTCGATTCGACGCTGGGCGCCGCGTCGTACCCACGTCGCCGCCCGACATCGTTCCACAATGAGATTTTCAAATCACGTTCTCCGATTTTCAGAACTTTTCCACTAAGTCCGCTTCGCAGCGATGTTTGGTAAGATGGGCTCTCAGTCGGCAGCTTGGGCAATGCATAACAAAAACAGCTGTGACTTGGCTGGCATGTCTGCTCCTGGCTTTGTATGGGTACTTCACTGATCCTCGCCTTGGTAGAATTTCGAAAAGACACCGCGACTTCTCTGTATAAATGCCGCATCTGCCCCATCAAGACTAAGACGGGGATACCTCTCAAACAACTATCCAGCCACGCCCGAAGTGCTAGACATCTCAGGGCAAGAGAAGACAAGCAAAGATCCCTGGCCGCAAAAAATGACGCCCGCGATATCCCAATCGCATCTACCTCTGGCGATCACTCAGGCGACAGTGGGGACGCGTCGCACCCCGCTTTCGATGTGGACAGCAACGGCGACTGGCACGGCCATGACTATCTGAGCACCCCTGATACATTGGCAGAGCCCATGATCGGTAGGTTAATTTCTTGATTTTAGATTCTAAATTCAGAGCTGTTCTCCGACAGAATCCGTACCCGATTACATGGGAAAGCCAGCTGGAGACGGAGAGGATAAATCCCCACAGGGATTCCCGCATCTTGGATGGACTGACTCGGCTGGTCGGCGCGTATATTTTTCTGCCGGTGATGATGTTGCAGATCGGGATCCCCTGGCCGAGTCGCTTGTCCGTGCTCTGCGTGGTGAAAACACTGAAAACACAATCGATGAGGCGGGATATCAACAGGATATAGAAGAGGATGATCCCTTATTTTGCCGAGGCAAGTCCTGCAAACAGCCTACACTGATTTTTTTACTTACGGGTTTCAGAAGACACGGATGAACCCGACATCACCTCTGAAGAACTAAACAATAATTTATTTGGGCCCGACGCCAAAAGCGAATGGTTTCCATATCCCGATAAAGCCGTAGGTCTTTTTCGTAGTTTGCTTCGGGTCTTCTGCTAAGATTTTATCATCAGGCGTTTTTAACGGACGTGCTATTCAGCTCGCCTCGGCTTCGATTCTCGCGCGCTCAACAAAAGGCAGTGCTGTCTTGGGCCCGGGATCTCGGGGCAGCTGTGCCCAGCTACAACAAATTTCGCCAGACACAGGATGTGCTACTCGCCGAGGTCGGTGATCCTACAAAGCGCCAGGAATCGGGGCGCGGCAATGTTTGGTATCTCAACGATATAGGAGACTCCATCAAAAAGGTAACATATTCGCTGACTGCCGGAGGCCTCCCACTTACTTTCTTGTCGAAGGACATGTCAAATCCGTTCACGCGGTCAGGAATGACTCTATATCCTGAAGACGGGGGCAATAAACTTGGGGAGGTTTGGCACGGAGACAAAATGCTTCGTGATATCCCTGATCATCTTCTCTCCCCAACGATCCGCCACAATGGCACCATTTACTATGTGAATGAGCTCGTCAAGTGCTCGGACGGGTCGTGGTTTCTTCCCAAGCGCTGGTTGACGCGTAGTGGCAGCAAAGGCATGTTTGCAATCTGGTTTCAATGTCACGGAGTCAGATGTATGTTGCTGGCCGATTTCATCTTCAATTTCTGACGCATCTTCTACAGGATGGTAGTCTCTTGGTTCAAGAGGAGAGCCCCAACGTTGTAGAGGTCTCTTCCTTCCAGCTGAATTTTCTTCAAATTCTCGACGGCACTTCCGGAATTTATCCTTTGGCAGGTAATTGGATTCTGTTTACTTTCGGGCGTCTCAGTATATTTAAATCTTGCACCTTCCTTCAGCTGCGAGCGATAAGTTTGCCCAAGAATGCCGCATCCCCTCCGTTCGAAAGCCAAGTCACGGATGGTATATTCCATCCCACTCGCCGTCTTCATCGACGATGTGTCCGGCAACAAATCCAAACAATGGAATAAACATTTTTCCTGCTACATGTCGAACGGTGCACTTCCGCGGACAAAACTAGAGAACGAATTCCATGTTCGCTTTGTCGGCACATCCCCCTTTGCATCACCACTTGAAATAATGCAAGGTGTTCGGTCATCGATTGAGTGCGTTGCTGAAGTCCTAAATTTTCCGATGTATATTCACTCGGGTCACAGGGAGGCCTTCGCCGAGCCCATTGTTGCATGGGACTGCGAGGCGAAGGAGGAGGTGTTACTCCGACCATATGGCCTATTATTTGCAGGGGATAATCCAATGCAGGCCGAGCTTTGCAGCTGTGCGGGACTCAACACAAACTTCTTCTGCCGTACTTGTCAGGCAGGTGGAACGCGAGATTGGAAACAGTCAAACGGTGGGTTTGCCGAGGTTCTGAAGGTGAGATTTCGGTGGGTACGTGGCACTCGACACTAACGATTTCCAGGCAGGGGAGCTTCGAAATCCCGCTGACACCGCCGAGGAGACATTTCAACAAATCTTGACCGCGCTTGAGCCGAACATTGCCAGTACGCTGACTGAGGCTGTTCGCCTGTCAGGTGTGAAAGACGCACAAGCTCAGCCGATCATTGACATCCTGGTCAAGATGGGCCAGGATCTCCGGAAGGCAAATCCGACGGGCACCGTCCACAGTCCTGATGAAATTCAAACAATTCTCACGGAGGAACTCAAGAAGCATCAACGCCAAGGCGAAGGTATCACAAACCCGCTATTCGACATGGATGGTCAGTTTCAATATCAGACGATGATTCGTAATTAACACCGCACAGGTATTGATATGCACAAGGACACTCCGACGGAAATCCTGCACACCATTCTTCTCGGGGTTGTAAAATATTACTGGGGTCAAACTGTCTGGCTCCTCGAGAAGGGCAAGGACTTTACCCTCTTTCAAACTCGGCTCAACTCGATCCTCGCTGATGGGCTCAATATTCCGAAAATCCAGGCTGATTACATGTGCCAGTACAAAGGCGGCTTAATCGGGAAGCACTTCAAGACTCTCTCGCAGATAATGGCCTTTGCCGTAGAAGGTCTTGTTCCTCCAGACGTTCTCGAGGCTTGGTTGATTCTGGGACGGCTCACAGTCCTTCTGTGGCATACAGAGATTGAGGACGTCAAAACGTACACTGTAAGCACTTCTACCGACAGCTCTTTCTCTCGAATTAACACAGTGCAAGGCGGAGCTTGAAGTGTGCATCGACGACTTCATCAACATCACCTGCAAATGCAGTCCGAGCCTCCTCATATCCAAACCAAAGTTCCATTTCCTCCTGCACTTGCCATTTTTCATTCGACGATTTGGGCCTGCGGTCCTGTTTTCGACGGAACGCTATGAGGCATACAACGCTGTTTTCAGGGCCTGCTCAATCTATAGCAATCGCCAGACTCCAAGCCGGGACATCGCATGGAGTTTTGCGGGGATTGACCGTGTTAAACACATTGTAACAGGAGGATGGTGGAAAGACTCACGCAGCCAAACGTGGACATGTGCAACTGCGCGTGTTCTGCGTCATATTTTGGACCATCCGGAAATGGCGGCCATGGTAGGATTGCCGACGAAGGTAGTGCACACACCAGGTGAGTCTTCTATCCCTTCCATTTCATATACTGAGCCGTTTCAGGCGTTATAATCCCGTACCCGCGGCGAGAGCCTGGGGAAGAAACTCCGGAGCGTAAATATACCTGGCAGGAGTCTCTTGCTGGACGATCAAAATCAGAGAGGTTCCCTGCAAGCCTATTGGATCTACACAAGACGGCGAAGGGACTGTTCGCGTGCACTGGGGATAAAGTCATCATTGGGCAGAACATTATTCTTCGTCAGGAAGGGGTAAGTTCTTGGGGCCCTTCGTACATTTGCGGATTATTCATCGCTACTGAAAGGGCATCTACTCGCCACTTTCCTTCGGCACAATCCATGAAATCCTCATGCCAATTGTCCCTCCGGGCATTAGGTCCAATGCAGTCGCGCGAGTCACCGTGCAGCTGTTGAAAATTGAGCCGTTATTGCACTGCAAGCTCCGGATGCCAGTCGTCGTTCGCACAAAACAACTTGTGGTTGTTCTCCCGGAGGTACATCAATTGAATTCATAGCACTCCTGAATTCACAGTTGGCAGGACATTGAATGCGCGGTCAATCTCCAACATGACTGTCACTTCGGAAAATGCGTGCCGCATATATCCGCTTCTGTTCAGACTCTTCAAGAACGCGAGGCAACGAGTATCACTCGAGCACGTATATGCCACTCTGAAGACGATCGCTTTATTGTCAACATGGCCGCCCTACACAACTACCACCAAATTTCTTCTGCAATCCCGGCCTCGGTCGGAGTTCATTCATTCACGGTCCAAGATCAAACTGCCCTGCGTATTTCCGCCGCTGCCCAGATACGAGACAAGATCCCAGGCAACACCGACGACCCGATGAGCCTTGCATCTCAGGCTGCCGAATCGGAACCACGTCCCCCGGGTGTCACCGAAAATTGCGCAGGTCCGGACGAAGAACACACAGACGATCTTGAATTGGGGCGGGCGGCAGAAGCAGCGGCTGTTCTTGAAGCCCCTGTGTTCTCGCGTGTGGGAGCAGGTGTCCGGGCGCGAAACCAGCAGTTGCGACAGGCTCCCACTACCCTGTATGCTTTTTGTTCTGACTCGCGACAGACTACTAACTGATTCTCAGCGAGAGCTGTACCAATCCAGTACTACAATACCTTTGCAAGCAGGCCCACGAGCCTGTTTCTGGCCGCAAAGCAGAGCTCTTGAGTCGTCTCAGGTATTGAGTTCGTAACATTGGAGATTTGCGATGAATGAATTACATATAGGCCACTGCATCGAAAAACACCAGTCTCAGCAGCCGACATAAAATCCGCATTTGACGCGGTGCAGGAGCAAGCCGCACAGGCCTCTGCAAAGAGGAAAAACACCGTGGTCGATATATCTGAGGGGCGCCCCACAAAACGTCGACGCGGCGCGGTGGATGATGCTTCAAGGGAAGCTAATGAATTGAAGCTCCGTCCCTTGTTCTTTAACCGCAAACTTCGACACCATGTATTAGTTGAGTCCGTAGAATATTCTAGCTAATATCCCCGGGAAATCCACACCTGCTCTGAGGCGAGACGAGCGAGCGCAGCCGCACCGACGGCCGTGTCATTCCAGGCTTTTAGTTTCTGCAGTGCCTCGTCGCGCTCAAAAACCGCCTCGTCACGCTCAAGGAAAGCCTCATCCCGCTCGAAAACAGCTTCGTCCAAAGCTGTCTGTATCCGCCCAATATTTTCCAGCGCATCATCCCGCTGGGCTTCAGCCTCGATGCATTTCATGCAGAGCAGATCAATGTCTGTGTCGTCCAGGGCCGGCGAAGATACTATCATAAGTGAGTGTTTATTTATCCCTGCAGAAAGAAAACTCACCGGCATGAGCGTTGTTCATCAACGTTTCGACGAAGGTGTTTTCGCCCATTTGAGAATTCAGAGCAGCTGCGTATTGCCTGAAGTTGCTTTCAGTTGACGGGCGGACACGTTTGAACGCGGACAGACTCGGTAAATAGCTCGTTGGCCCGTACAGCGGTCATCCGTGGAGGTGTGCAAGACGAGGACTCGCGCTTGATTGGTGATTTGGGAGAGATGCTGATTCTCTGTCGTTTGGTCTGAGTCCCCGCCCGTTCGCATTGGCGTTCACGTTTGCGCTGGTCATATTCTTCGCTGTGCGCCTGGGATATGCACCAAGCGACTCCAGGGCCGTCGGAGCTGGGTTCGAAGGAGTGGTCCGACATAAAGGCCGTTTTCGGCCAAGTCCTAGCGGGGTCACATGCTCAAGAAAAAAAAACCCTCACCGACTTTCTGCCTCCTGCGCCGTCCGCCCCACATGTCGCTCTTCGCCCACATCGATGAATGGCAGCCACCAATAGCCCAACCTTCCTCCTCCCTGACCCATGAGCGGACCCCCAGCCACCACTCCAACGAGAACGACGATCAGAGCTGGATGCGAGGAACAGCTTTGACTTTTAGTTCCCAGACACAGGGAAGCCAGGGACCACAGTACAATAGGACTGTCCTTGGCCCAAGTAATAGGTGTGTTTCGGCGCCTCTATATGCTTTCACCGCTGATGCAAATCCCCCAGTTTCTCACTGCCCTCGATGGCGACGACACCAGCCCATCGTCATGCAGCGAGCGGCAGTTTTCATTTCCCGCCGGCGAGCCCTACCACCGACTTGAGCGGCCTTCTGCCAGCTAGCTCCAGTGTTTTAGGGCGCAGGAAGAGGCCGGACTCCATTGTCGACTGGTCACCTCCCACCAAAGCTCGGTTGACAACCTATGCGGGCGAAGTTGCTGACGAGTTTGGGGTATCAGAGGGCGACCGCGACGAGTTCCTTAGCGCGGCATTGGTGAGTTCCCAGTGCTTCTGCGCATAGTGCACTGAGCCAGCTTGACAGCTTCCGACGCACAAGCTCTTGATCGTTACTCTTGCGGCAGTCCTGGGATCTCGTCAAGACGCTTCAAGTGACACCAAACTCCAGGGATATCTCGTCTCAGCTGAGTTCAAGGTGCGTTGTTATGGCGCAAAGCAAGTTTTGACTAATAAGCTCATGATCCAGGAGAATGTGATCAACCAGATCCGCGGAGTCCTCATGGACCCAAAGCTCCCCAGCTACAAGACGGGGTTCCTTGACCGCCTCATGGTAGGATGTCCTCCGCGTCGTCAATAATCCGCGTCGTCAATAATCCGATACTGACAACTTGGTTAGCGTCACATCAGACTCAATCCTGGTATATACCGCATACCTCAAGAATTTCGGTCCATGATCACTTCCAAATTGTTCCAGACTGCTGTAAGTAGAGCAGCAACAAATGCAAGGTCTGAAATGAAACGAAAAGTGAGCTCTCGCATACACATTATAATCCAGACTCACTTGCGCTCCCCAGATGAGTTTTGCGTGGTCCTCGAAGATGACCATCTATGATCTGGTCAAGAGCATGGCCTGGAAGTCGTCGCAGGAGATGACAGATGCTATTTGGGCGCGCTTTGCGTGGGTGGTACGTACTTTTGACACATCAATCATTTAGATACTGACTTCCGAGTCAGCAAATGCAGCTGATCGACTATAAGGAGAACGGCGGTAAGGACGACGGGTACTGGGACCACATCGATGTAGAGCTAGCAGAGCGACGCGCAAAGGCTTTAACCATTGAAGCGGCACTTCGGCCTGCATTCTCAAGCTAGTATGTATCTTTATAAAGCCCGTCCCCATCTGCTGACATGCCAACAGTATTTTTGAAGAGGCGTTGAAGAGGCACCTGCAGCTCTGCCGGCCCTCAAAGAAAAGGAAGTCCAGCCAGCAGCTTCCCAAATGGCAGCAGGATATATCTCGCGCTGTCGCGGAAATGGAGGCTTATACAGTGGAGCAGCTTGCAGAGGAGGAGGAGGAGCCTCAGGATGAGCATGATGAGCCGGAGGAGAGGGATCAGGAAGAGCATTAGTTCCCAGCGCGCGCTGCACCTTACTTTGTATAATACTCTTACCGTATGGCTGCGTATATTCAATTATTACATTCTCATTTATCTGGTACTGGGCACGGACAGCGGGCAGACCCTGAGTGAAGGAGCGTCAGACCTCACCTCGCCAGCACTAGATGTACGATGAATCGGTGTGTTGCTGAGCAGCGGCTCACGACCTCAAATCCACGTCGGTGATCTGATGTCGGTTCCAGGCGGGCCCGATTTGGTCAAAATCAGATGGATTGATGGTCAGGCCCAGGTTGCCGGCCCCGAGCTGGCTCCCAGGTCGCTGATGAAACGGTGGTGTAGGTAGTGGGTCCTGAGATGCGATCGCTTAATTTTTTGGCTGTAAATGCGGAATTTGGTCTTGTTTGGGCATATGCGGAGGTCATAGGTTCGATCCTCGCATGTCGCCCATTTCAAAAATATTTTTTAAAAGGTCAGGTGTGATTGGTGGTTATTTCTTTGTTCGGCCTGCCAACCCGGGGAGGTATCTCAATTTGTGTTCTCATCTGCAATTGGGCAATATCCTCTCCACATTTTTTATTACAATTCAGATCCGATGTACAGTATTGGCACCAGCAACTCACAGTGGTCTATCTCCTCTGTTATGACGTGAAAAGAAGTCCTTCCCTGCGGAGAAGTCTGCTCCATGTGCAATTTCAACCCTTACCATGATAATCCTGTCTCATACCTGTTCCAATTTTCAACAGTTGTAACATACAATTTCAACATGAGTCAAATAACCTGTGGCAACATCTGGGGTCAGAGTCCTGAGATGACCAGGTCTCTGATTTGCATCTCTGGCCAATTTCTTGATTCTCTGAGTCTATTATATTTCTCTGCTGCGTGTAATGAACCCCGACTGCATCGGGGTTCCCAAGCCCAATGCGAGCTGGTCGACGTGTCGACCGAGCGAGAATTGGGCGCAATTTTTGTCTTTTCTTGCAAGTCAGAAAGTAACTTGAATCTGCAGTCTCAACATGAGCCCCTGACTCCCACCTAAGAATTGGCGAGGAATTACTGATCATTCAGTGCGGTTTGGCAAGTTTCAAAGTAGGTTTCAAAGCAATTACTGAACGTTGTTGGCACCATTTGAGTGACAGCTGACCTTCTCAAAATATCAGCAACTTTATAGCTTGCAACGATGTTCGGCAGGGGCATACTGTTTATTTCTTCAGCCTGATTTCCAGTGCTGAATGAAATAAGTATCCTCGCAAAATTGAACAACCAAAATTGCAGTAGTGGATGTGCCCTGAGGCAGTTAGTGGGCTCTGCCGCAAAGCGCGCTACAAATGTTATTGATTACATCAGACTTTTGACATTTTTGGTGTGGGGTTGTACAACACCAAACAACACCAAAAAACAGCATGAAACCTCGCAACGTCACAACTCACAACAGCTGTCCCAATTTTGACAACCTCAAAAAAAAGAAAAAACCCCATTGTACTGGGGAGAGTTCGCCATTTCATGGCGGTACCTTTTTCGTTTTGGCAGGGACTTTTTTTGCTCGAGGTGTTGCAACGTTGTCGGCAACGTGACAACACCAAACAACACCAACAATCGGCCAACAATTTTGTCAAATGGCTGATGTACAGTACTACCACTTGGCCAAAATTGTGGCCAAAACAAAAAATGTAGTTGACCTTGGGTTAACCTTTGGTTGGGCAGATGAGTACCAATCGCGCAATACGTCTCGACTCTCTAACTCTGTTTTTAGACTACGAGAAATCCACCACCAGCAAACCTCTGATATCTAGCTCTGAGAACGCGGCTCGGACAATACCCGCTGGTATTTCCGCGATGGACTGTTGATCCTAGAGAATACCAACCAGCACGAAATTCCTTCGGTGGTTTTTTGGGTCGCAGATAAAAATAAACGAGCTAATCATGCCCGAGAAAAAAGGCGCCCAATCCGAGCCTAGATCTCACCACCAACATAAATTCTTATAATTAGAACTCATTTCGCGAGACTTTTCCCAGGTTGTAAAACGAATGAGGCATTCGAATAGTACAATCTACCGTAGGGGACGACAAAAGACATTGCTAAGGTCATCTAGAATCCAGGTTTATCGCACCAAACAACTTGATTGGCGGCAAAAAAAACTCTTTCCGATGGTGACTGCCTGGGCATCCTCGCTCAGCTCGCGCACCGCGGCGCCAGCGCACTTGAAGTAGAGCACTCCTCTCCGATCCAACCACCTCATCCTGCTCCTCATGCCATCAACCAGCTCCGCATACGTCGCAGACTCTCCCACGATGCGCCCGCCCGATACGTCGAACATGCCGTACAGATCGAAAACGACCTCGCGCACCTGGTTGAAGGTGGCTTCCCGAAACACGATGTCCACCTGCTCCCACGGGAGCTTTAGATGGCTCAGGCTGACATAGGTATCGAGATACAACGTCGCCAGGTGCGGCGAGGTCACTTCAATGAGTGCCGCGCGCAGGTTCTTTGTGATTTCGTCCGCGCCGTCGTTGCTGGCGCGGAGATGTATCCGAAGAGTGAGGAGGGAGCGGAACGAACGGAGGTCCATACGGCGTCCTGTCATTTATCGGCTGTCCGTCAGAAAACATATCGACGTAGGGCTGTGTTGTCCAAGACTTACGAGCTGGCATGGCAAAAAATCCGAGGATATCTACGACTGTCAATTCCGTATATTCGAGATGACGCACCCCACCCCCAATCTTTCGCACCATGTCGCCGAACGGTTCCCCGCCAACGCCTAAAGCACCGACCACGTCGAGGCGGTCGACTGTGACCTCATCGCGAGCGATCCAAGAGGCGATGGGGGCGGCATAGTGGTGCTCGCTTAACAAGAGGTATTTTAGATGTATCCGAGGCATCAACAGCGTTCCCACAGCATGACAGCCAGCATACGGCCCGTCCCATGAGCCCGACATCTCGAGGCTCTCCAGCCGCGGGAACAGCGCAATGAATCGCAGCACGTCTTCCCCCGACTGGTAGGATCCTGACCGGAGACGCAGTCCGATGATGGACAAGAGATTCCGCGCGGGCTGCAAGCTGGCGACGCCCCCGAAATGTCGGTACAGCACATCCAACGTCCGCAAGTTGGGCATCAAATCTATGAGCAGCGGAACGAGCCGCTCCAATACGGCGCTGGGCAGCCTGCCGCGCTCTACCACCCGCAGCGTCCTGATGTTCCGTCCCAGCTTTGGCTTGGTCCGCAGGAGGGCGAGCAGGCGGTCGACAGTATCATACCTAACCCACACGTCGCGGAATATCACATCCTTTGCGTGGGTAGCCCATGCGCGGCTGACGGAAGAAAGTCGCCTCAGTTCGAGAGTATCGCCCATGAACTGATCCAGAACGAGGAACTGGAGCTCTAATGGAAGGGCGCCATCTTGAGATTTCGAGACCAGCGATTTGCTAAAGCGGACATTTGTTCAGACGGTTCCCTTCAGTTGCCTTCAACGCTCAGACACAGCGTATCGCTCACCGTTTCCATTGCAGAGACCGGAGAATTGGCATGGTGGTCAAGGGCAAAGTGGTGCACAGCCTTGAGAAATCTCACGAATGTCAGAACAATTTAACAGCCTTTCATCAAAATTCCAACCCACATTAGTGGGATTTCTGCGTATGGGTGGTATTCGGCCTCTGATACTGAATTCTAAGTCCAAGGTTGAACTGTCCTCGAGCCCAGTTCCAGACTTTTCAAGAATGATTGCCAATTGCTGCTCTCCCTCAACCTTCAGGCGCACGCCGTCTCAGCAACCCTAGGAGCTTTGCTTAATCATGGGGCGTTGCGACGTTAATCCCGGATTAAAGCAGAGATTATCGAATCTGGATGAATGCAGTCAGTGGCTTTGGTGGGCGGTTGTTTGGACGGAGGTTGTGTTTAATCGGGGTCCAAGTTTAGTCAGGTCAACTGATTGCGGTCTCATCTCAAAAAAGCACACTGAGCCAGGTTCGAACCTGGGACCTCTTGACTCGAACAGACTGGTCAGGAAGAAGGGAATTCCAAGTACGCCATTGGACCGACAAAAGAGATGTGTACTGTAGAGGTAAGCTGTACCTCATATCCTCTAGCATCCTTCTGCCTGGACAATTGTACGTATGGCACAACCGTACGTCAGAGGTGCTTCATCAATATCAATTGAACACAATTAATGAGGATTAAAGCAAGTTCATGACGGTTCAGGATGCACATCAGTGGAGTAAAGTTTAAGACCGATACACAGTTCATAAGTTCATTCAACACGATTGAACAGGAGGGTTTAAATAGGATCAATTCAAATGGGATGGATGAAACAGATAGATCAATGCTGATTAAACATCGGATCAATCCCAATGACAAAAGTAAGCTCAACGAGGAAGAATTAAACGAGGTAGAGTAGAACAGATAGATGAGCACAGATTAAACACCAGATCAATACCAAGGACAAATGAGGCTCAGCGATGAAGAATTAAACGAGATGAAGTAGGTCGCATAAAAGTGGAGTTGGGGGTCTTCTTTTCAGTGATTGAGATAAGGAGTCGAGCTTCAGGGAATTTTTTAGTCTGTGAGGACGGTACATGTTGAGAAGAGTTACCAATTTATCCAATTTAATCTTCATTGAATGCTTCCGATTCCTCATCGCTATACACAAAGCCTCTATACATTGTAGAATCAAGGATTGACCGTGGAGAAAATTCCAAGTACGCACCGAGTTCTTTGGCACCGAGCAGGCTTCCCACCCTTCTTCTTGACATTTGCAGGGGACACTTGGCTGCTGGTTGGCACGTCGATCTTCGCAGTGCCTTGCTTGCGGGGGCGATGGCAGATTTACTGCCCTTGAGCCTCTGTTGATGGCCATTGCTGCCGATGACCAGATATCAGTTTTCGCAAATGGCCAAGGAAAAATGGACCAACACCGCAGGATTATCGAGCTCCGAGGGGTGATTCTCATCGCCTCTGATGAAAGAGGCTGAGAAATTTTCATGTAGACATCCAAAAATGACGCTTACCTGGCTCTTTTCTTGCGGGGCTTCGTGATCCCCGAATGTTCGTCAGGGCTAGTAGAGGTTATCAGTGAATAGTTGCCAAGACAGAGTAGAACACTTGCTTGGGGCATTTCGAATTCTGCACAGTGTCTTGAGACACCAGTGTTTCACCATTTTCTATTCGGCTGAAGTTTATGCAATCAGTATGGAGGTCACTAAAGGTAGAGCCATGAAGCGCACCCGTTGTTGGTAGGATTCGGGAGAATCAGAGCCCTGTAATGAAATGAGTCTTCTTCAACAGATTATTGTGCAAAAGTGGAACCTACATGAGTTCCACAGCCAACATCTGATCTTCTCACATATTGTCAGAACACATTAGAAGACTTTGACTTTTTTTCACTTACTCGGGTCGTCATCTGTGTGTGGGACTGGTGTATGGCCGGTGTTGAATTCCTCAAGGCTGGGATCGTGCGGAGCAGGGGTATGCACTGTGTCCAAAGTGCCCCCAGGCTCTTGAGATAGATGTTAGTTAGGCTGGAGACAATAGAATACCACTGGTAGATGTCAGTTAGGTGGAGACATTAGAACGTCAACATACCTCCACTGTTGGGCTCGTATGAGATCATTCCTGTGGCAAGATGAGCTGGCAACAGAAGCTATTCAATATCAACAAACCTATGCCGCCTGCCGTCCCTACTTCAGGTCGAGACACAGTCTCTTCAGTTGTGGGATGTTTTGGAAACAAGACAAAGGGAGAGTCCTTGAACAGAGAGGATGTGCGAACAAAATACTCTGCCCACACCGTAGTGTCGAGCGTATTTAATGTCTGTGGCGCGATCAATGGCGAGGGAAGATTAAACCTCATTGTGTCATAGTATCCCGACGGATTATTTGCGATTGCTGCCCAGGGAATGGGAAGATAGTTTGAATCTGGGGACCAGGAGTGGGCTGGAACAAGCACGGTCATCAGAGCGAGGTCAATTAGGGAGAGATCAGAAACTCACCCCAAAGATACGACCAATACTCCATGAGAAGAACTCGAGTGTCGGCCAGCGTGACTATGTTGAGGTCGATACTCGGAAAGACAGGAACACCAAATGCATTCCGGGGAATGACAGAACTCTCCTCGACGATAGGCCCTGTAGATAGCACATATTACACAGCGATTAATTGAATGTTTCGGTTCACTCACGAGGTATGACACTTTCTGCAAACGCAGCCCATGGATTACCATAAGAGGCCTGCATTTTTGAATGACTCCCCCCAAAGTTGACTCGATTTTGAGATGAGTGGCCGTGAATCCTGATCAACGGAGCTACACGATTATTCAGGGGAAAAAAATGCAAGAACTCACGTCCTGATGTCCAGGTCACCCGATGTCGGATTCCGGAAGCCATAGAACAGGAGCAGTTCTGCATCTCCAAGGAGGCCGCCTTGGGAGAGATCTGTCAAAACAGCGTGCATTTTCCTGCCGAACTCCGCCTGGTTACTGTGTCGAAATTGGGTTACTCATTTGAATTCCATGGTCAGAGTACGAACCTTGCCACATCGCCGGCACCCTCCTCTGCCCTCTCTTGCCAGTCAAGCTTGTCCGCGTTGTCGAGCGCATCCCAGCGCTCCTTGAGCACAGTCTGATGGAAGGCGGCCTCACTGCCATGTCCAAGTGTTGCTGCTCGCTGTTTTGCCGTGGTATTGATGATAGCATTGTTCTCTTTGGCGAAGAGTTGTCGGCCAGTGAGAACAGAGGAAAACCTGAACAAAGGGCCGGAACCCGGTGGTCCAGATGTCGTCGCAGAGTCGGGATTATGTTTAAGATAGACTTCAGTGCGGTAGTTAGTAAACTTCCGAACAATCATCTGGCCCAAATTCACAGAGTAAATCGATGTCATGGAGATAAAACGAGACTGACCTTGAACCATTGCAATCGAGGGATTCTTGTGATATCGAGATCAGAGAATTGAGGTGAATCAAGGATTGTTAATGCAGTTGCCTGCTTCCACTCCGTCTGTTTTCTGGTGCTGGCACCGGTATCGAGGAGAGCGGTGAAAGCCTCGAGATAGGTCTCGATGTGGAGCCGATGCGACTTGGTGAACTGGCCCCTGTGCATGTGGAAGACGAAGAATAGAGAGACGGGGACAAGAGACAATGAGGGTAGACTCTCCGAAGAGGATTTTGGGAGTTGAATTTGCGCGGCAAGATATGTCTTGACAATTGAGGCGCTGTTTGCTGGCATCGGTGGGTATTGGCGGTGCCAAGGAGCGTTCTGGCCACCCGATTGGCCGCAATTCGGAGGAGGTGGTGCGTGGTGTGAAGTGGGGCAGTATTCGGAGGTTTCAACTCTTCACAGCCTGGCCCAGAACACTCGGTCGGAGCATACTTCACCACATAACTTGTTTCTGCTGGTGTGAAGCGCAAGATTTCCCAACATATCGACAGTTTCAGGCCTTCACGTTCCATTTTCGGGTTTGAAACTGTGGGCAGCATATGTGCGCACGGTTCATGATTCACACTGGGCAGCAGTTACCCGTGTATCCAGACGTTTCAACCATTCAAAAGTGACCAGGGGTGCTCTCTCGGCGCACATTTAACCATCCGGTTTATTCCTGCCGATGTGAAGCGCAGGAGATGGAGACATACCCACTGGGCAGCAGTTATCCGTGTATCTGGATGTTTCAACCATTCAAAAGTGACCAGGGGTGCTCTCTCAGCGCACATTTAACCGTCCGGTTTATTGCTTTGGGGAAGGCTTTAGCTGAAACACTTCCGCTCCGTTGGTCTTGTTGGCTTGGGATTTCCGGGGCGCTGACAAGACATGCCCCTGGGACTTCTCGACCGCATCTAGGCCCTGCAAGGAGGCGCGCTGCGATGAGTACGGAGGGCTGAAACTGTTGGTATGTCTGCATCTCCTGCGCTTCACATCGGTAGGAAGGAAGTTCCCACGAGACAATGTTTCCGAAGCGAGACCCGACATGGAGTTTGCCGCTTAGAGATCCGTTGCACGGAAAGCAATAGGTTCGAAGAGTCCGAACGGTTGTATCCTGCCTGTAAGTATCATGGCCAGCAACAGTAATTCCAGTGTCCAGATGCATAGGTTCAAAGCATCCAGCTTGTTTTTTTCTTGAGCGATCTCCATCTGCAGGGACCATTTGGACGAATCGGGGACCTCATGCGACCCTAGTCGGGATTCCATATGAAGAATTTGATAATTCAGGGAACTGGGAAAGTCCCAAAAAGATATTGTACGATATTTGGGGAGATATGTGAACCGGACTTGTTTGAGTCTTGCAAGAGTCTTGATCAGCTAGTTGCTGGTTGGCTATTGCCGAAGTATAGTATTTTCATACATGGGCAAATCGGTCCTACCGAAGAACTATGCTGCCAGCAGTAACGGCCAGAATGAGGAAGCAGGCACTGGCAAGTAGTTGATCGGCTGAGAAACCCGAAATCACTTTGATTCAATCGGCAAATGTTCGCTTACAATTCGGTGATCACCGTTCGAGCTCCGTCAGGCTGCGACTCGCCTGGCGTTGCTTGCGACCTCTCTTCTCGGTGAGGTCTATAAATATTTATTTCCATCCTTTCCCAGTACTCATTCCTCTCTCCACCTTTCTGCATCACCATGACCCACAACCGCCGTGCTAGATATCTCCCTCTTAATTTCGATCGCTTTCCAAAGGCCACTCGGCACGGTCTGACTGGCACAAAAAGGGACATGCACGGTGCCATTCAGGCCGAAATCACTCATCATCTTGAACTACTCAACCCGTTGCCTGATGGCCTCCTGCTCAATCATGAGGGGCATTTTCTCACCCACCCGGTCCAGAACACTGGGAAAAAAGGTGGAGGCATTGGGGTTTGGAGTCAATTTGTATGTCGATCTCTCCTCTATTCGCACCTCCACAGAGGTAATCCTTGTTTACTGCAGTGTCGTGGCTGCCAGACGTGCCATGGCCGCCGCAACAAAGTCTACCGTTTGAATGAACCTCTGGACCATGAGGTGCTCGCCACTCCATGGCTTGCCAACCTCTTCGATATTCGACGGGAATTGGTGCCTGTTCCTAGATGCGCCGTATCTCATCAAAATGAGGTGTGTTGTCTGTTTCTTAATCTTCTTTTCTCAATGACATGTCACTAGCTTCCCAATTTACCAGTAGCCCCCAGCACGAATGTGCAACACATCCCTGTGAGTCCATGATAACTGCTAATATATTCTCTCTGAATTGGTTCCCAATCCCGCAGGTGCCTGTGACCCGTCCAGCGTCGCTAGATTCTGTGTTGGACATCACGGTCCCTGTTACCGTTGTCAGATGGGTGGCTGTAAGTCAGATCTAATTGTTGCACTGGATTTTATTCATTCATTGCATGATAGGACTTCGAACTGCCGGAGGTATTTGACATATTTCCTCATACTGAGAATGGTCGACTCTACCTGCAATTGGACGACTTTGAGGCAACATTTAAATGGAAAGGGTTTGCCACTGATATTGAACTCTATTTGGGTGACGGCTACATGGCTTGGATTGCATGGCCTCTTGATCAACCACTTCCCATCGACAGGCCGAACGAGATTGCTATACTTCGTTCCCGTGGTTTAAATTACCTCGAGGGCTGGAACAACCACCTCTAATCTACAATGTGTGTCTTTTCCACTGATTATCACAACACCCATCTAATTGTTGTGTCCCAGAAGCAGCCGACACACTATTAATACTTTCCTTTCTTACCTCGTAGTTTAGTTCATGTGAATTACCCCCCACATAACTGGCTCAATTCGACTCATTGCAATCGTGAAACTGATAGCAGTGAAGACTTTTACCGTGCACTCGGGTCGTTCAACTTGGTCAGGTTTTGGCCCCCGAAACAATGAACACGGTTATGGCACCACAATAAATTTATTTCAGCTTATAAACAATTATTTCATGCTCAAATGGCTACTAGGCAGACCTGGAACTGGTAAAAAACCATGCCAAAAAATCGTTGGCAAGAAGGGCCTCTGTTTTTGGCGGCCATCAACAATACACGTGACCACGATAATGGGTTTGTTCGGCTTTCTTGAAATATTGAGGGTTGAACATATATCCTGCTCTCTGAAACACTACCTTCCATGGCACACTCTGAGGGAGTAGCATTCAACTAAAGAGTGGTACTGGGTGCAGTCTGAGCGGCATCAATGCGGCACGATTGTTGATGCTGCAGACACATTTACATCTACATCAGTACGTGATCATTAACAGCGGTACGTGAGTCCCATCGTTGCTCCGGAGTTCCATTTTTTGGCTGTCAGTAATGGCACTGGGGTACTGAAGTCTGATGATGGGAGTGGCCTAGACTCGCGAGCAGTCCTTTCCCACACACTGATCACGAGGGCAAGAAGATCAGTGCTGGGTAAGGACTGGAACTTCTGGTCGCGATTTTGGCTGATGCAGCCAAATGAGGTTTTGGACTTGTGTTTATTCAGGTCCCAACCTCAGAAAAAAGTGTAAAAAGTTGTATAGAGAAAGTTGGATATTTTGAATTATAAGCTGAATGAGACAAACTTTTTTTTTGCAGTCATATGAAAAGTACTCGACATTGTCGACTGGTCCATGCACAGACGATGTTGAGCACCTTCCACCCAGCTCAAAAAAAATGTTGGGCTCATTCATGTTAGAATTGAAAAATACGCAACTTTCTCCATATCAATTTTTACACTTTTCTCAAGATTCACGGCTCTCAGATTCTAAGTCCAAAACCTCATCTGGCTGCATCAGCCAAAATCGAGACCACAGATCCCAGCCGCTTCGCAATGTGATAAGCACAGCCACGTGAAGAAGCGGTTGGTCACGAGCCTAGGAGTGGCCAAGTCTCCCATCTCTCTAGTATGTACTCGGCGCGCCCAATTGACACGTTGCAATTGTAAGTATCCCGGTCCACCAGTGCCCAATCATGGGAACATGTCGCCATTTGTGTGAACTGATTTCAGTCAGATAGCTGCTATCTTCATTTCATCGATGTTGCCTCCCCTCCACCGATGAGTGCTGTCGATCGCTAACCACGGAATCGGCTAACCGGGCCGACTTTGGCGACAACCTCCAATGCGTGTTATTTGCATGTCTTTCTTCTTCAACAACACTGACTTCGGTATTCGCACCACCCTCGTCTTAAGCCACACTTTCTCTCCTGGAATATGGCTCCGCTCCCACTACCCTTCACTATCTCGACAGCATCTTTGCACGTTCGACCCTTTGGGCTTCATTCTTCACTTGACTTTTATTCGGTTCGCATTCTGGCAGTATTCTATCTCGGCCATCTATCCCCGTGCATCGATTTTAGATTCATATGGCTCTTTTGCTTAATTCTCTACCATGGGAATCATACTTTCTCTCCAGTATAAAATGTATGTAGTTCTTCTTGCAATTTCAAAGAAGATTTCCTCTTCTTTCTCTGAATTAAATTTGCCCTCGCCTCAGCGCTCGCCCTCATCTCCTTAATCGAGTCGTTGGTCGTCCTCCGCATCCCCCTCGTCTGTTTGTCCCTGTACTGTGCAGCCTTCGTCGTTGCTGCACCCTCTGCGAGCGGTCTCCCTGACACTTGTTTTTTTTTGTTTTCTTGCTCCGCTCCCATCTGTGCCATAGGTGTATCACCATTGTCATGTCGACGAGAGGCAAACACAAGAACCCAGGCAGCGATGACTTTGACACCCAACATGTCTCATTCATTCTTCCGAGTGTAAAGAAATTGCACTTCACAAAACACCGATGCGTCTGGCAGCCACAGCAGTTCTTCAGTGCTCGGAAACCTCCCAACGCAGCAGATGCAGCAATTGCCGAATGCTCCCCTGGTTCAGGACAGCTCCTAAATTCCTATCGGCCTATCGGGTCTGGAAGTGAAAAAGAAACAGACCCAGGTGAGGCGTCTGGACTCAAATTTGTGCGGTACTTTAATCCCTCTGCATAGAGTTTGGAACTACTGGAGGAATTTGAAGGAATCTTCGACGAACTCAGGGAGCTTATGCTGGAGCTTGAGAGCGATTCTACCATCGGGACAGCCTGCTCCTGCTCGAAGGAACAAGCTACGACCCAGTGCCACAACTGCACAGGATATTTGGCAACCTGCTCAAACTGTTTCATTGAAAAGCACCTTCAGTCTCCATTCCACTGGGCCGAGGTTTGGGACTTTGCAAAGCAGTTCTTTGTTCGCCACGATATCAGTACTCTCGGCCATGCTATTCAGCTGGGATATAACGGGAAGTCCTGCACCCAGCCCTCAAATCCACGTCTATTCACGATAGTGGACGGGAATGGTGTGCATGCGACCAGAATTGCCTTCTGCGGATGCAAAACACAGCCTCTCTTGCCAATCCATAAAGTTCGGCAACTGATGCGCTCCCATCTCTTTCCGGCAATGTCTACAGATGCAGCTACTGCCTTTACATTTGGCATCTTGAAGGAGTTCTCTCTTCACAATCTTGAGTCCAAAAAAGCGGCATATGATTACTTGGGCGCGCTTCTACGTTTGACTGATAACGGCTTCACGGCAGATGTTCCGGTGTGCCTCTTCTGCTAATCTTTGTTTCGATTTCTAACACAGCTGCCATAGAACCCCTATGCAAATTTTCTTCGCGTTGTTCGGGTATGGAACCACTTGATGCTGAAGAAGCGTGCTGGCCAGATGCATTATATCGATGGTCTTCTCCCCCACCGACCGCCTAGCAACCTTCTTGTATGGTGTCCGGGATGCCCGGAAGCTGGGTTCAATAGCGGGAGACTGGAACCACAAGAGGACTATGAAAATCGGTGCGTGTATTTCCGATTCACCCCCTCAGAGATGCTCATGATTTGTAGCGGTCACCCTTGCCAATGATCTTGCTCTCGCAAACACCAGATATGTGAGAAGCAGAACCATTTCATCGGGCTTTTGATTTCAGACAGTGATCGACTGGACATGTGGAAACAGATGGATAGAACCCAAAGCAAGGTTGGTAAAGAAGCGAAAAGTGTATACAAACATCGCACGAGTAAAGGTTTGTGCCGACATCCCCACTAGACTCTTTTAATACAATATTTCAGTTCCATTGCAGACAGCAATATATCAAGCAATCCTCGCCCAGGATGATAATTTCCAGTCGACCCTGGTACTGAAAAACAAAGTTGCCTGTTTTTTGAACGACACCTTGAAGATTCAGGATTCCCAGTACGTCTCACAGTCAATCCCTTAGTTACTCAACATCTAATATGATGTAGGCGACAGCTCCAGGTGGCCATTCGGGAAGCTTCCGACCACAAGCTAGAATCTACTCTGAGAGAGGTTCCATCGCGGCGCACAAAGCTGAACGACATGATCATTGCTTGGCGGCAGCAGCAGAAATCACTTGCTCCCAAGCTCGGTGACAAAGTTTCTGCGCAGGTGGCAGCATCACCGGCCGTTCAGATCGAGCATGAAAAGCTCTTTATTCCATCTGATCTGACGGCTTCCGAGCGATTGAAACTTGATCTAGTCAATCTCGGAGTCGAGGAGGTCAGATGGTGGGAAGGTCAAGCATTTGATGCTCTCTGGGCTGTTCAAAATGTTGTCAAGGCTGTCACAGCACTATACAACTGCAAAGAAAAGAATAAAAGGCAACAAAAGGACAATAGTAGGGCCGGCGATCATATACAGGATCGTGATCGGCACATGCAGATATGAGTCTGTGCGACTTGCGATGATTTCTCTCAGTGCTTTAGCAGAAGGACTGGGTACAAGTTTTCCGCCACTGAAGGAAGCCAACACATTCATGAAATCCGTCCGAAAAACCTGCCAAGTTGATGACTCCAGATTCACTGATGGCTTGCTTTGGTGGGTCGTGGCAGGGTCTTCTACTCTGCCTGATGGCCTTCCGACAACACATGTCGGAGGGACGACATCCGGTATGGTTTTTTTTAATTTCCCCAGCCTTATACTGATACTGACATGTAAAAGCAATGAGCGGAACACAAATGGACACCTGCAGATCAGGTATGACCAATGTATGTTTGATTTGTGTGCTTGCGTTGAACTACAAAAAAAAAGATCTGCGTGGGAGATCAATCAAGACGCTCACGCCAGAAGAGCAACAAGATCTTGATTCTCGGCGGCCAGAGGGATGGCTGTGGCAGTTGGGGAAGATGGGGAGGCTTTCTGAGAGTGAGATGGAGGAATGGTCAATGAAGGTACCGTTGAACTTCTCCCTGCAGCCTTGACTTTCTAAATATGGTATTAGGTGATCGTGTTCAATGGTTCCGAGCAGCAGCAGAGATGCAACGATGGCAGGAACAGAAAGAGCAGAAACTTGTTGAGTTACTCTGGACAATTCGGAGTTTCGTCAAGATGCAGTCCGTATGGAGTCAACTGGGGGACTCACATGCCAACCAGCCAGGACATGCAGCTTACGCTCGGCAAAAAGGCGTGGATCTATGAGCGGCGAGCAGAAGATGCGCGGAAGTTGATTAGACTGGGCGGGTACCAGGCATTACTCTCGCCAACAGCAAATGTGATCGAGTTTATCGAGGGGGAACGGATGAAGGAGGAACAGTATTTATCTGGTCGTTTATCTACATACATTGACTCCTGTACTACGATACAAATCCAATCTAAAAGCCTTTTTAGTAGCCTCTGGCTGGATGCAATTGATTCATCAACATTTAAGTATGACCGCTATCTTGACAGGGTCTTGACTGTGTCAGTTTAGCTCAGTTGGTAGAGTCCTGGATTGGTTTGCCACTTTTCTGCTCTCACAAGGTCTGCAGATCGAACCACATGAGATGCATGTTTTTGTCTCAATCCATGAAGTGTTTCATCAAGTGTTTAATACAGTGTTTAATCCAGTGTTCAATTCGGTTCATGATCGATCAATCCCAATTCCCAGGTTCCTGGAGTCGCTCACCAGTTTGAACGAGTTTAAACCGAGTTTGCCACGCCCCATGCTCCCCCTCCTGTCAAGCCCCCAGCCCAATTAATCCGGATTCAATAATCCCTGCTTTCATCCAGGATTAATGTTCCAACGGCTGTGGATTAAACCAAGCTCCTATGGTTTCTTGCCGTCTAAAGGACATGGAGGAAAAGGTCTGTAACAGGCGACCCCCTTCGACAAAAACAATCAAACCCATAAATAATCTATAACCGACCCCAAGTCCGCATCTGCCATCTACCTTCTAACCGACGTCCAGTTCATTATGAAGTGGAACCCGTGTTATCCTCGCTGCCCTGCGACGCACCTCACCCGCCTCATCCTCAGAGCCCCACCATCCGCCGCTTCGCCGCAATCTCGTCCCTCAGCAGCGCAATCCGGCTATCAAGCCTTGACGACAGGTCGATATCGCTCTTGCCCGCGATCCCCAGCGCCCCGTCCAGCTTCGCGTCCGCCCGCGCCAGCACGCGCGCCCACCCCGCCTTCCCCACCTGCCCTTTTCCTTTCCCATCCCGGTCTTTCTCACCACCCCCTTCTTTTTCGCCACCCCCATCCGGACCCTCCACCCCCGCGCCCTCGCCCGCCTCCGCCTCCTTCAGATCGAGCACCGCCAGCTCAAACAGCGCGACGCCCGGTATCCACGTGCTCACGCGCACGCCCTGCGCGCCGCGCGCGGCCTCGAGCAGCGCGCGTGCGGGCGCGAACGCACGCAGGGTACGGTGCATGATGCCGAGTAGCAGCGCGCGCAGCGCGCGTTCGTCTGGCGTGTCCAAATCCTGCGTCAGCTCGTGCATCGTGGCAGGGGCGATCGGCGGCTGCGCCAAGCCAGGGACGGGGTGAGTGGCGGCGTCGATGCTTCGCTGGCGCGCGAGGTCGACCATCTTATTGTCAAGCGCCGGGAGGTACGTGCTCGGCACGGCGAGCGCGACGGGCGGTGAGAGCGCCGCGAGCTCGGCGATGTGCGCCTGCGCGACGTCGTCGGCGATACGCTGGTGCGTGTTCCAGACTGCGTTTTTCATCAGAAATCATTACCAAGAAGCTTCAGTTATTATTGGGAGGGACGACTCACATATCGCGAGCTCTGTATAAGGTTGGGTCAATCGGCCGCTGGGACAAGGTACAAGGAAGAGCAGAGGGCGTACCGTCCGCGGGGCTGATCGCCACCGCCTCGATATACCGCGCAGGGTCGCCGCCGCGCCGTTTTTGTTTCTCCTTGTAGAACTCCACTGCGTGCGGTGCGCATTAGCAGTCATTATACTCGCGGGAACTCCAACACCGCGATGCAGAACAAGAACGACACGCACATTTCTTCCGTATCAGCACCTCCGTCGGCAGGTCCTTCCCGCCCACCTTCTTGCGCTGCAGCAGCTCCGGCACCGCGTCGAGCAGCTCCTGCGCCTTGGCGCGGTTGCCGAGCGAGACGTAGCAGCCTGCGTGCGGTGTTCACATAATTTAGAATTTAGATGAGGTAGGGAGAGGGACGCACCAGCAGCGATGAAGTAGTATGTAGCGTGGCTCCTGTGGTACGAGGAATCAACGGATGTTCCGAGCGTAGAGAGGAATGGAATGGAATGCGACATTACAGAGCCCCGTGCTTAAAAGACGGGGTTCGGAAATGACAGGCCTCAAACAGCAAGACAGACAAAAGAAGAATAAAATAGAGGCAGAACAAACCACGCACCACGAATTCAACTCCGTCAGCCTCACGAACGCGTCCGCGGCCTCCTGGTGCCGGCACTGCGCGAGCAGCGTCCACGCAAGCTCGAACACGAGCTGTAAAGCGAGGGGGTTAGCGTGGTGCGATGTGCGTTTCGGGTCGAAGACGAAGAAGAAAGGATTGGGGGAGGGGGTGTGGCAAGGTAGTAGGATACGAAGGCAGAACGCAGTGTCCGGCACCGCGATGCAGAACCAAGTCATACGAGGAGAAAATAAGAGTTAAAATAATGAAAGAGAACGGGGGCGAACAGACAAGAAAACGCGACTCACAAGCGTATCCGCCTGCACGAACGTCTGCGGGCCAGCGAGCCCGCGCTGCAGCACATCGATCGCGCCGGGCGCGTCGCCCGCCATGCGCAGGATCTTCGCGCGGTTGAGGATCCACAACGCGCCCGTCGGGTAGCGCGCTTCGATGCTGGGAGGCGCAGATAACAGATAACAGTAATGATGAGCGGAGAAGTGGATAAATGCGCGGGACTCACGAATCGACGATCGCGCGATACTGCCGCAGCGTGTGCGCCTCGTCCGCCTGGTAGCCCGCGAGGAGGAGCACGACGCCGTGGAAGGTCATCAGCACGAGGCTGCGGGGAGGTCAGCAATGGTAAACGGGTGGGGACACAAGGAAGGGGCGGATCGCAGGTATCCACGGATATGTACGGAAGCGAAAAGCAGCATTCATATACGGTGAATGGTCGCGTGGAGGAGCAGGTATGAATGAAGGACGGGTGCGTGCACATCGTGATAGAAGGACCGAAAGAAGGCAGACGCACCCAGCAAACACACCATGCACGTCGCGCCCCGTCGCGCCACCCGCGACGTCCTCCGACACGCCCGCGGCGACCGCGAGCGCGCGGAGTGCGAGGGCCCTGTCGTGCTTGAAGCCCAGGAGGCCGACAAGGGATCTGCGGGGGTGGTCAGTTAGCTAGCCCAATCTAGGGAGGAGGGTGGGGCGGGAAGGAGGCGTGGGACGGCACTCACTGCACCTTCTTGGGGAGGAGCGAGAACACGAGGTTGAACAGGCCGAATCCTGGGGGCGCGTTAGCTTCGAGCTTTTGTTGAGGGAATAGGCAAGGCGGACTGGGGATGCGGCGTGGTATGATATTCCGCAGCGCGGGATGTCTCAATGGGGATGGGTGTGTGGTGGGATAGCGGGGAGAACAGAAGATGCGGAAAAGACGCACCAAACGCCGTGCCCGCGATGATGAGCTCCTCGACCGGTCCGTCGGGCGGGCGCTCCGCACTGACGACACTACTCGCGTCGCTCGCCTTGGACGCGGGCACGCTGAGCGTGCTGTTGTTCGCGCTGCTGCCCCAGCGCCCGAAGATCGACCTACTGGGCGACGGTGTCGGTGCCGGTGCTGAGGGAGCGAGCGACGCTGGCGTCGAGATGCCGCTCGCGTTCGTGCTGCTAACATCGGATATCGACGCCGCAGACAGCGATGCGCTGATGCTCTGCAGCGACGGCTTGCGCGACGGCGCGGGGGTGCGGTAGGCGTCGAGGCCGGCGGGGAAGACGGTCTTGTAGAGCTTGGTGAACTTGGAGTGCGCGCTGTTGAGCGCGTACATGCACTGGAAGTAGCCCATGTACGACTCGGACAACGCATGCGTCAGCCCGAGCAGCACCACTGCGTCCGCGTTCAGGATCTCCCACTCCAGCCCGCTCGCGAACCGCCCGCCCTTCGCGGCGCCCTTGCCGTTTGCCTTCGCCGCCTCCTTCGCTGCGCGCCGCGCGCCCGCCTCGGAAGACGTTAGAAGCCGCGTCGCCTCCGCCATGAGCCCCGTCTCCATGCCGAGGGCGGCCTCGAGGAACGCGCAGACGCCTAGCCCGAGGAGGTGGAAGGGCGAGTCCGTGTGCGGCGGCGCAGCGAAAACCGTGCGGGCTGCGCCGATCTGGTTCGCGAACAGCTCGTCGAATCCCGCGTTGGCCGCCGCTAGCGCTGCCGCTGTCGACGACGGGGAGGGGGAGGCCATTTCTGGGAGGGATTGGGAATACAAAGATGTGTCACGTCATGCAGTACATACGCGCAAATAAAGGCGGCCCGGCCCGAGGACGCGTATGTCTGCCGTCGGCATCGACATAACTTTAATCTTAGCCACGGTGGACCCTTTCCGACTACATTTTTCAGGGTATAGCCAGAAATTCGGGGGCGAATACATCTAAAATAACATTTTTTATGTGAACACAGGCCTGTATTTTCAGCGAAAATTTTCCGCCTTTTTTGAACAATTTTTGGCAGACTTTGCGTAAATGACACATGCAAGTTGATTTGCGGGTTTAATTCGGCTTCGAAAATTTCACAAAAGTAGCACAGTTCCATGGAATCAGAGTTCTCAATACGCAGACATTTTGTTTTGAGGAAAAAGCAGTTCATTCGATGCTCAGAGACCCCCCGGACGGATCCTGCTCATGGCGCGCATGCCCGCCATCAACCTTTGATCCAAACTTTGACTTACAAATTGGGGTTTGCTAAATAGGGGGTTGCTAAATAGGCACCCCCCCCTCCCGTACACTGGCAGGGGGGGGGGGGTGCTGAATAGAATTATCCTTCACAAAGGGGGGTGCTTTTTATTTCCTTCCCCATGGAAATAGCTCGCCGCAACAATTTCTATTCACCTCGCTTCATCTTTTTTTCACAGCACCTCTGTCCATTTCCGTTCAAATCTATTACTAGACCGGATTCACCGAGACCTGGTCTCATCCATAGCGCCGGCTTCGTGATTTTACTGTCGCCCAGTGAACTGATTGCTATCCTCTAACGCCTTACTCTATGTAGGTCGGGACGCCGCTTAGGCCGTAGACGGACTCAGATTGCACAGGACCAGTGATTGCCAAAGTGCTTATTCGGGCAAGGCGAGCAGGATTTTTTTGGAAACTCCTTGTCCGAACTGACCTTGGATCTAGATCTATATGAACGATTTACGTAAGTCCGCCGAGCCTGGGGAATCGGGGCTCAAATTCTCCTGATGGCATGACGTCACTCCAGTGCCATTTCCGTTAGTTGGTAGACTTGTCGTCCAAAACCACAGATCCGCGGATCCGGACGAGTGTGCCGTGGGTCTTGGCTACAAGTAATGCCCTTCCTCTGCGGTCTTGCCTTCTCGAATCTCCACATGGAAGCTCCTAATCTCGACCAGCTCCCGGCGCTTACAGCAAATTGTAATGTACTTGCCAGATCAAATACTGGATCCTGGCAGTTGGTTGGCGCACAGCACAAAGTAGCGATTGTAGAGTTGTGGTCTGACTGGTGCCCGAGCAGATAGCATACCCCATGTCCAGCGTTCCGGACGCCGACTTCACCTTTGGGACGCGGTTGAACCTTGGTTTAGCCGGTGAAACTGTGAACTTGGCACAGTTAAGGGCCTGATCAGGTGCGACGTTTCCCCAGAGCGTGCCAGTCAAATTCGGAGTGGACGCTCCAGAGGGGCTGTGCTCTGCCCAGCTTTCTTGGAGCCGTCACCAGGCCCAGATCCCACTCCCGTCACATCCATCAAGCACCCGTCGACGCCTATCCCACCTCTCCCGCCTCAGTCCCGCTCTCTACTAATGGTCTCAATAGCTCACTATGTAGCGCGATTCTCACATCAAAAATTATTATGGAGCACACAAATGAGGTTACTCGAAGTCCGCTCAAATTTCGAGGATAAAAGTTTTGGTCACCACATGGAGATGCCAAGGGCGGCGTGGGCAAGGCAAAACAAGTAAGATGAATACGATAGTATGGTCAAGGACAGGAATGGTGAGTTAGTGCCGCTGAGCGGCTGCAACGTCTGGTGTTGCCACATCATGAGCCGGATGCAACGGAATCAATCGGATCAAGTGATAAACTGCTATGTATACAAGGACCGTTTAATTGACGCGGTTTCACCTCAGATGAATAGGGGTGCGGACAAAAGAAGGCGTGCGACTTCCTCAACCACCTGTCGTAGCAACGCCAAGGCATCGTCTCGATCGTCATGCTTGTGCATCAGCAAGGCATTGTCAGTTTCTGGCCGCATCTCGGATGGAGAAAAGCTGGACGTATATAGGCCTGAGCTCGCTGACTTTCAACGACATTGCCTGGTGAAACTCTCCCATCGTATGTCCTATCCTCCTCCTCTCAAACTTGAACTGACCGTGTTCGTTTCAGTACCGTTGCTCGAGCTGGTCCTCGTGCAACCACATTCCTATCCTCAACCTCCTTTCTTGAACTATCGAAATGCGTATCGCCACTCCGTTCGTTGTGCTCGCTTGGCTTCTGGCCACATCCGGTGTGCTGGGAGTGCCACTTGACGTAGGGCCGCTATACTATTATTCTCCATCCCCGCCCCTCTAACGTACCTCCAAGGACGGGCTAGTGGCTCGTGGAGGCAATCAACTCGAGGCCAGAGCTTCTGCTAAGCCCGCCAAAACGAGCAAAGCCGGTGCTGCGTCCTCCAAACCGCCCACTCCAACGACCTCCAAGTCAGTCCCATCCGTGAGTCGAGAGCCAGAGCTTCAATTGCTTGGAGTCATTCTAACGATTATATATTACAGGTGTCTCGTTCCATTCCAAGTCCTTCTAGCCCGCCAGTGAAGTCCTCGACAACAGTAAGCCGTTGAATTTCATCCCCTATTCACTCCTCTAAATATCTCGTCTCAGTCGTCTGCGGCTGGCGCATCATCCGTCAAGCCCTCATCGGGCTCGTCGAAGGCGGTTTCGAGTGGCTCCACAGTCCCATCCTCAGTTCTATCGGTTGCATCTTCGGCCATCTCATCGGCTTCGCAGTCGTTGTCCCGACCTTCCGATGGGATTTCCAGCGCTCTCCCCTTAAGCGCCTCGGCATCCGCACCAGTCTCTGCATCCGGAATCAGTGCGAGTGGCAGTCTTCCGCCGGGCGTGTCCTCATCGGCTTCGCAGTCGTTGTCCCGACCTTCCGGTGGGATTTCCAGCGCTCTCCCCTCAAGCGCCTCGGCATCCGCACCAGTCTCTGCCTCCGGAATCAGTGCGAGTGGCAGTCTTCCGTCGGGCGTGTCCTCCACAGCCTCTGCTTCCGCTTCTGCTTCTGCTTCTGTTTCTGTTTCTGCTTCTGCTTCTGCTTCTGCTTCTTCGAGCTCTGCATCGTCGAGCGGCATCCCAGGACCCGCTGTAAGTTCAACTTTAGCTCGACATTGAAGCAAGCTTCTCACAGCGATCCCATGCAGGCCTGCCCCCTCCGAAATGCCGGGTCGCGCAGCAGCTCTGCCTCAGCCGCTCCTCATCCCCGCGACTTTGCCGTCCGACCGCGAGCTTCGAGTCTTCCACCTTGCACAGACATCCCGTCGTGCACGGATAGGGGCCAGCAGCTATGGGACACCATTTCACAGACGACAACCGATTCATCAACAGACAAGACAACCACCAAATACAAGGCTTCATACGCGTCGCTCTCCCAGCCTGAACAGATAGTCACAGACACTAACGTCGGACGGCAGATCCTGTCGCTTTTCTCCAAATCGAAGAACACGGGCGTGAAGCTGCCGCCCTTGGCTAACCCTCTTCTGACCACCCTGCCCAAAGAAATCACGAGGAGGACCATCAACGGCCGCGACGCGGGAAAGACTGCGTACGAAAACGTCTACGCCCCAGGCGTGATTGTCGCCGTTAATAACTTCAAGGTCCAGGACCCCGTTACCGACGCGACCAAACAGGTGAACTGGAACGTCATCGCCTTTGAACAATACAAGGAGTTCAAGGGATCGGAGGCGCCGACCGATCTTCGATTCGTGATGCGCTTTCACATCGACAACCCCGTCACCGTTAAGGTCCTGACGGACGCGTACGCCGAGGCGGGGATGCAAACTCAGGCGGCGGCAGATGATACGGAGTGGACCAAGTGGACATACGGCGAGAGCTGTACCAAGAACATCATGCTGGCATTGTTGGCCACGGATAACGGGAAGGGCGCGGGGTTCATTCTCGCGGACTACGCGGAGACGCTGGGTGGGAAGAAGATTGCGGCGATTTATTCGAGGAGGCAGGAGACGTTCTGGGCCATGGTCGTGGAGTACGCGTGAGTGAGTGGGTACCCGCGAACATACGTTGTAGTGACCGCTTTTGTGCGAATCATTAATCACCATGTCCGTACCTTGACTGCATTGAATTCTTCAAGAGTAGTACAGCGGCGGACTGTGCAGGGACATGCATGACGTTCCTCCCTTCTGCCACCGACCAAAGCCGTTCTGCAGCACCCGGCCTCTCGAGTTCGTCCTGTGCTACATTACAGCTGTTTCCGAAAAGCTTGACACTCGTGAATTTTTTTTTGCTCTCAACCAACTTTTGATGGAGGGCGAAGGATTACTGCTTTGGGCTAGCCGAGCGTAGCCGAGCTACGCCAAGCCGAGACCACAAATGCGAACTTGCAGTCAACTATACAATCCAGATGTTTTCTTGCCCAGGCTTCATACACCAAACATCTTCTGTAAGTGTTTTGACCACTTTTCAGGCAAGCAGAATATTTTGAGGACAAGTTTTGAGGTAGGCTGCGAATGGCAGCGAGAGCATTGCCGACGGCAAGCTCAGCACATGACTGATGGGAATCCCAAACCAGGTAATCCTTAGCACTCGATCAAAAGTTGGTTGCGAGCAAAAAAAAGTTGTGAGTGTCAAGCTTTTCGGAAACAGCTGTAATCACCCTCTTCTGGCCGAGCAAGGTGGAAATTCGACATCGGTATCCATATCCAGTTCTTTTCCCGACCACAGATTCCACGAATAAATGCTGCTGTTAGAGCCTGGCTTTGCGCGGATACAACCACGGATCAATCGTTTCTTGCACAGTGTAACATTATCTCCTTCCAGTATTCCTAATTATAGCTATCATTCTGACAAGGACATTAAGGCTCCAACCATTTCCGTTTACAAACGGTAAACAAACCGTTTATAAATGGTTTAAATGGTTGTAACAGGACTCCGACCTGCTATAGGTCAAATGGTGGGCTCCCATACTCACAGGCCCCCCAAAAGTCCCTCATTAGATGCAACCAATACCAAAATAATAGGATACAAATTGTCAGATGTCCGATTGGCAGGATCGAGGCGTATGCTTCCCAATTTAGTAATTATCCACGTGAGTGATGATATCCGCCACATCACACGCCTTGCGTCCCAATGGTCCCGCCTTGATCCCGCCTTCGTCCTGCCACCTCAGTCTTGCTCTTGTTGGCACTGGCAATGTGCAATTTAGTGGCAGAGGCTGGGGTCCAATGGGGACCGTGATTCATGGTTTGACAACCCTAATATACCCATCCCAGATTGCCCTGCCAAAATACCGTTTACAAACTGTTTTAAACAGTTTAAACCTGTTTTTGAACCATTTCCGTTTAGTTTACTGGTTTCTGCAAACGAAAACTAAATGGTTGGAGCCTTAAAGGACATGTCTCTATTTTACATCTTCCTCATCCACGTTGTCCTCGGGTGTCCGACTAGAATACACCCACACCTGCCAGCAATTAACACCCCAAACGACACCCCAAGCAACATCTGAATATGTCACGCCCGACATCACCTCAAGGCTCAGATGTCCCGATAATCCATTGCAAGGACGACATAGATCAGCGCCTGAAACACACCATCTAGCGGCACAGCCATCTTATACCGCCCCACAAACACCTTCGAGCGGTGATTCAGTATCAGTTGCATGATGACCCTCGGCATCTTGAGAGAATTGACAAGACAGGAAATATTCACGGACAGACTATGCATGAGTTCGCCCGGGTGGTGCTCCAGAATGATGAGTTTGATGATGAAAGGCTGCCTCTGGAGGTTCAGTGCGTAGTACTATCAGTGACTGCCTACCTGGGCACACTAGGAACCTGGGCACTGGTCTACTATAAGGAGAGAAACATGCAATTGTTATGGTTGGGGGGTGAACTAAGACCTACAACGCTGGTCCATACTAGTGATAGGAAAGTTTGGTTCAAGCTTTCAGTTCGAACCTGAACTGAACTAAACTGAACACCAGGTTCAGGTTCAAAGTTCAGCAAATCACCGAACCTGAATGCAAAGTTCGGTTCAGCATTCAGGCTGGGGCCATTTTCCCGAATACGTTTGAACCCCAAACCTGAAATACCACAGTGGGGCTGCTTTTCAAAGGATTCTATCTCTCTTATGGCCCAAAACTAGTTGAAATCTTGCTGCTTCATCTGATGCTGGTGGAGCGAGATTGGGACCAGATTTGGAAATTTATCCGCAAAGTGAGGGCATGTCACAGTCTGTCACTCGTGTCAGCAACACTAGAATATCGATTAGGTGTCCTTGTGGTGCTCCTGGGTGGCCATAAACGAAGTCAAGTGCTTTCAGATTACTCTAGGACTAACACCCGGAGTGAAACTTATTTTATTTGCTCAACATTTGCTCCCTCTGAGATGGAGGATTTTTTTCAAAAATTTTCAGGTTCGAACACATTTGAACGCCGAACTGAACCTGAACGCAGGTTCAGGTTCAAAGTTCAGCGGTTCTCCGAACCGAATGGAACTTTCCCATCACTAGTCCATACCAGTTTTCGAGCCGAAGTGATGAGTCGATCAAAAGTTACAGCATGTTTGGCACCGGTTTCCAGTGTGTGAACATCAATTCCTTGGCATAACAAACATCAATTGCCTCTTGCTGCACCAGTTTTTGCTCGATCTTCTCCCCTGATCTCAGGGATATTTCCACACATAAAATTTTCTCCACATCTTCATTCCTTTTGTGGTAAGGTCCCACAAATGAATCCAATGCGCCAGTGGAGGAGCACAACCCGAAGACCTATATATCAAAGCACCCTTTGACGCTACAGATTGAGAACTTGGCATGGACCATAATGATATATAAAGCTTCAGTTATGAACATAGTCCGTCATTATTTTTCCCTCGTGCCGCTCTCACTGTCCTCCAGTACACCCAATCACCCTATTTTCTGTAGTAACATCATCTAAATGCCGGGTTCTCGACAAGATCACTCAGGTGTGGCAGAGCGGGTCCAAAATTGTTCATCTGCTTCCCATGAAGCTCCCTGCAACTTATGTTGGCCACCACCATCCTCTTACTGGTGCACGGTCCTCATTTGTTTGGCAGGATGGATCCCATCACTCAAACCCCTCATTAGAAGCCCCCAGTCCTACCATCTGTATAGGTCCAATGTACTGATATAATGGTTGGAATAGAGTATTTAGGTCCCTTGAATATAATTATACACTGCGAGGCCACCCAATTAGTCGGCAACAATGGATTTGCACAGGTGGCCAGGTACCCCATCAATTGCTGGGAACCTTGGCACCTTAGAGGTTCTGGCCTATTGGCAGCTTTTTCAAGGGTGTTTTCCCAAGCCTGAGGGTTGTAAACGGATGGCATACATCCTGCAAACAATTGAAGCCTATTTGTGCCAATTTTGGTGGCGATTTGAGTGTTTGTCAATTTTATTTCGGCCGGATCCCCCAAAAATGCATGTGATAGTAGGCGAGAAGCAAGCTTGCAAAAATCTAGAAAGTTCATCAACAATGTGAAAGGATTAGAAGGAAATCGTGCCCACTCCGCCTTTCCAGCGACAATCTGTCTGGGCATCCAGCCTAATGCTCATCAGGAGTGTTGCTCGTACCCGTCGCAGCCTCACAAAAATCCCTTCACTGTATACTTCGATTTTGGCAATGGCTTTGAGCATAAGCAGAGGCAGGGAAAAGCATAGTAATCCGAACGGTATCGCCAACCACAACCCTTTCTCGGTGATTCACTGATCCCTGCCAAGCTTGCCAGCCTGGAGATAGTTTCTGAGGATGACTGCCAGAGCAACCATATCCCCGGCGATGATGAAGAGTGTTCCCGGGACGCTGGTTGACACAGTGCTCGATCTCGACATCCAGTGGATACGGTCTAGGAATACCAAGAAGAAAAATGTCACAACTCTGTTGATCCAATATCAGATTAAACTAGACAGTTTTTGGAAGAAACATACAACCTTGCTAAGCGGCACCGCAGATCCGAATATTCGTGGTAGCGATGCCCAGCCAGACTCCCTATGCACCAAAAAAATGTCTTTTTGACCAGGCATAGTGAAATGAGATGAATGCTTACCTTGGATTTCAGCAGTGTCGTTCTACTGCGGAGGCACCAGAAGTTTCTTGCCGAGAAAGAACATCCACAGCGTCATGCCCGAGTATGACAGCCTCCATGTTATGTTCATGTAATTAACCATTCTTTAAGATTTTGCTTGTTCGGCTGTGCTATATCCCCATATAACCATTCTCCTTTTGTTTTTCCTCTTCTCTTGCTCGTCAATCAATCCCTTCTGTGCTCCACTGCCTGTGCTTCTCAACACGGCCTTTCCATTTGCGCTGGAACAGCTGACCTGCACACAGTCCTTCCTTGACATGATGCAGCAGACCGCAGTCGCTACTGTCTACAGCACAGCGATGCAGCTGTGAAGCCGCGTAACCCTTCTGGCAAACTCTTGACATATACCTGCTGTCGTTGGATCCCATTCTTTGCCATTAATTCTTGCCCTGATCTGATTTTTCAAACACTCTGTCTGCTGGGTACTGTGCTTCAACTCAAATCTGTGGTGCTATTTCTGGACTATATCGGTGCACCATCTCTCAAAGCGATTCTGTGCTTTTTTCAATATTGCTTGTCTCAAATTTCCCTGGGATCGACAGGAGGATCAATCTCATTTACTCTTCAAGCTGTTGGTGAATCCTTTTCTAGACTGAGATTATTGATGTTGCTTGCCTGCGTACTGGCCAGTCAATTCCTGTTCAAAATGCCCGAACGCAGCGCTTTATAATACTTGAGTACCTTCTATATTCTCGCATCCCTAATGTACCATGCCAACTAAATAATGAAGTTCATGTCGAAACAATCCTATGGAAATCTCCCCCAGCATGAGCTTAAATTTCTTTTCTCAACCGGTGTCTTCCGCTAACACTTAAGGATTTTGTTACCTGTACAGTTTGCGGCTCTTTCATCTTGCACTCTAGAATACTGGAGCGAAGCAGAGGGTTGTCTTGTCCTGTTCTACTGACATTATATATGAGGGATGATTCCCCCATGCTGAGAAACAGGTACCAAATTTCGTACAGTTCCCCCAGTGCAGCATATGCATCCTGCACCTCTCACCATCAATTGGCACTGGCACAATATCCTACACAGCAGCCACATAATGAATAAATAAAATTGAAGAGCGGATTCAAACAAAGCACACCTTCGGCCCCACCACATTTTGGAACACATCCATGTATGGTGCATACACGCTCTCCGATCTGGATCCCCCATCTGCATCTTCATGCGGGACCTCCAGCTGCAACATCGTTTCCCAGTTCCCGTTCCAGTGATATGGTGTGCAAAAAAAATCTAATGCCGAAAACTAAGCAAGCATTTTACAGTTCAGAGTACCAAATATCCGGCCGAGCTTCAACATGCTCTTGCCGCGTCGTTTGATCCCACAGAAAATCTTCCCAACATGACGGCGTGTCTTTGCGACGACCGTACCTGGAATATCATTTAGCAAGAAAGCAACCTCGAAGATCAGATGTGCTCACCTAGAGACAGCAGGGACGCAGTGGTCTTTGCCTCTATTTTTGAACCTTTCACCGAAGTCAGCAAAGAATAAATTCGATAACAGACCAACTTACCTGGTTGGGTCTCCTCATGTTTTCCAAACTGCTTTTCGTCAGAGAGGCAAGCCCTCTTGATGGCCCGTGCTTTGGACATCTCTTGCAAGCTACGGAGGACATTAGGATCAGGATATAAGGGGGCGAATTGATGTCCATACTGGTTGAGAACTTCAAGCTCTTTGAAAAAGTCTTGCAGGTCGTTGACTTCGGCAACTTCACGCAGATAATACGACACATTGATAATGGGTAGTGGAGCGTCTGACGACGATTGCTTCATAAACATACATCCCAAGAGCTCCAATGGCAGGTCAAAGAGATCGGGCCCAGAATCGAAGTCCTCGGAATCAGCAATATCTGCCTCCCAAGGAGACACGTGGCAGGCATCACACAGACAAGCAGGGGGTTTGGTGCTATAGGTCTTCTCATACATTTTCTCGAGAAGTTCAGAGCCTTGGAGTCCAGGAAATTGGCACTGATAGTAAATTTCCCGAGGGAAATCCAGATCAACATCTGGGATGGTTCCTCCAGCTTGCCCCACCACGGTTCCTCGCAGTACCTGATGACATGCTGGGGTGGAGGAGGGAGGGATGGGAGTCCATCCACATGTGCATCACGGGCAGCTCGCAATCTGTGGACATCGACTGTCAACATTTCATGATAGAGAGACAGGTGGTCAATGTCGTAGTGCCAAGGTGCCAGTGCATTCGTGCAAGCGGTTCGGGAGCGTGCTTCAAGGGAAGCAAAGCCGCTATGATGGCAGTTGGGCCAAGGCAGGAAGGGAAGGACAGACAGGGATCCGACTGAGTGGGTGAGCACCTTTTTGGGGAACAACAGGTGCAGACATGCGAGACTCTTGGAAAATTTCTAGTACATCAGGGGGAGGCCCTGGTGCGAGAAGATGAAGTCGAAACGACAAGTATGATTGAGTTGGCGATATGCAATCTAGAAACTTGAATAAAATGTGAGCCACAAGCGATCCAGGTATATAAGTAACCCACCTTAATAACAAGGGCGACATGTTTCTTGTTCTCCATTAACTGGCAACCAAGGGCAGGCTCCCGATCGTTTAGATTCTCCACCGTTGCCACTGGATCGATAAAGAAGGCAATGTAGGTGTCAGGCTCACTGGCAGGGAACGAGCGGATCTGGTCTTCGAAGTGTTTGAGGTGACAGTTCATGGGGAGGTATATGAAGGACACATCTGGTTCATCTCGTCCTTTTTATACTCCGGAAACAAAGGCACTTTGGCCAGGCTGACACATGTAATATGGACTTTTTGTTCCCGCTTGGATGAAGGCACTGCCACAGGTCAAAGTACTTAATCAAAACATCGAGCGCCATCATGGACTCAAGCGCACACCAAGTGAAAAGCCTGATACCACTGGGCAGATGACTCCTGAGTCAAAGCACCGTGAAGTTTGGGCCACGCTCAAAGCTCTCGCCTGGTTCAGATTCATGCAAAGGTGCACCGATCTGTCAATGAAATAACTGGGGCCGTTTTTTTATATTTCGACCCTCTCAGCCAACTACCTACCATGTGACCTCCGAATTGGGTAATTCTACATGTGCAAGGCATCCGGAAATCACTGAAGGAGAGCACAGTCATTACAACAGGGGCTTTAAAACACCAGTGGAGTTGAATTGTTATAAACAATTGGGCATGAAGTCTGGGTTGAACTGCTATTGGAATAAAAACCTACGAGATCATTGGGGAATTGTAGTTACTACCACAAGACTGTGAACAGCCCCCCCCCCCCCCACACACACACAGTGCCTTGTAAATCCGGAACAAATGAGGCCCCTCAGAGAACAGTATAATATTTTGGTCAATTGTCACTATGTAAATTCCTCACAATTAATTTCCAAGTTCAGTAAACCTGGATGTGAAAGGGAACCTTGGAGAGCTTTGCACATCATGAATCTCACTCATCTTGGGCCTTCTAAAGTAGCGTAAATAGTTAAATTAATTCGTGAGGAACGAGCTTGGCCGTGGGTGATAATCAAGAAAGAGCACAAGTGCGGGTCATGGTGAGTTGATCCGTGGTAAAACCCACGAGTTTGCCTACTCGCAGGTTCGGGTACCCTTCCCCATGGGTCACTGCGGATCTGGGTTTGTATTTCAGCGAATTGTTTACCTGTCTCGTGGGTATTTGACTCCATTTTGGCCACACCACCAGCTTCAAAGTGCCTGCAGGGGCCTTGTTAAGAGTCTTTGGTTGTTAAACACTCATTGAATAAGGATTGGAGCTGTGTATTTCAAATGCAACACTTATTTCTGGTGCTTTGCACGCAAAATATGCGCAAAACTCACAGGTACTCACAACCTGCAAGTACTTGTGTGACTTGCGGGTCAAATCAACACAGATCTGAGTTCACCTTTTGCAGGCACAGGTACCTGAAGTCATGGATCCAAGTCACCCACAAGTTAACTTGTGCTATGCCTTAGTGATAATGATGACTCTGCCTGCGCTCCACAGCACGCAAAATGATGAACCGCTTCCCTTCTGTTAGAATGTTGAATCACAGTCCAGCAACCACTTATAAAAACTAAAACAGTGCAAGAGTTGGAGGGAGGCCGTTCAATCAGTGGGTCGTAGCTTCAATTACAGTGTATCTCACTGTTTATAATAAATTTCAATTGTACCAAACACCTCACTAAGTGCATGTAGAGCGCAGTTCCCCAGTTTCATGCACCCATTGTACTGACAGAGGCCACTGACAAAGCCACTATGGGTATGAAGATATGAGTTGCCCCTCTCAATCTGAACAATTCCAGTAAAGGCCTGCTCCCCACAAATGCACAGACAGTGCAACAATGGTGGGCATTGCATCGAGTTTGATGGGGCCGATATGCCATCAGGTTCACAGGATTCAGCCCACCAACATGGCTGCATGGTGCAGTGGTCAATGCTGCTGTCTCTCCTTATGAAATACCAAGGTCATAGGTTTGAACCTGGTGTTGGGATGTTTTTGGTCGCCCCACCCTTGAACACTGTTTAAACCTTGCTCAAGCAGAGCAGATCAATGATTAATCGGTGATGAACCCGTGTTCAAATTTTCTTGGGTGTTCTTCCTATCATTCATGCCAGGCAATGGCCACCACCCTGCTCAACCAAGTCTGTGCTCAAACCTGATTCTTGGTCAAGACTGGAATTCCTTAATCAAACTTCATATAGATTCTTAAAGGTATCATTCAGCCCAACAAGTGGCTGCACAATGTTGCTGCAGTTACTGACACAGTCCATATTCATTTCATTGACGAGAAACTCACACAGAGGGAACTCGTAGAATCACATTTTTTCAGGAAGTGGAGGAGGGGAATCAAAGGCCTGACAGCAATGAAGACAAGCAAGATGGCGATGGTAAACAAGATCAGAGTACACCAAGAGCAAGCCCTGCACTGCCCCTGCTTCATGCCATGTTTTCCCAGGTGCGAGAACTTCTCCAACATACCAAATGGTGGTCGGCGTGTGACACGAGCCATGGTCCCGACACTCTTTAGATCATGGTTGACGATCACCATTGCAAAGCAGCAGCCTTGGCAAAGCCACATTTTGCAATTTTTGCCACCTGTTGCACTGCCACACGGCCTTGTCAATTGACGGATGAGGATCAGGGGCGGAGGTGACATTATGCTTGCTTTGTACACCAGGATAATCCCTGGAACCGGCATTCATGATTTGGACTGGCTGTGCAATTTTACCTACCTACATACCTGGATCTTTGTCTGGAGAAAGAATGGCCAAGGATCTTCTGATTTGCCTTGATCTGGACAGTGTGAGGGATATTATTGAATAGATATTTTCCAGACAGAAAATACTGTCCCATTCTGCCTCTCCCCCTTGTGAAGGTATTCCCATAGTGAGTTGAATGCTATGGAGTGTGGAAGACATGTTGTGACACACAGAAACGGGCGAGAGAAAGTAACATTACATAATATACATGTGATGGGTGAAGCCCTTCCCAAGGGCCTCATGTTTGGCTGAAGATATTTAAGCCCTTCATGAAGCCCTTCTGAAGGCCTTCAGGATTTAAGGCCTTCACCCTTTGGGCGAACACTGAAAAAAGTACAGGTGGGGCATGAGGAGAGCAGCAAAAAAAGGGCACCACTTGGTGGACAGATGAGGGAATGCAGAAGACTCTATGGATAGAGTGGTGGGGATGATGACAGAACCGTGTCCAATGCAGACAATTTTTTGGTTCAGCTGCAGTGTGTAGTTGTGACTCGATGGATTGATGATTTGTCATGTCAGAGTCGGACTTTGAAATGGACTTTCGAGTAATTCATTTCAATGTTGTTCGCTCCCAAACTCTTTCTACCTATTGCAACCTCACCTCATGGACAAAGCCAGACTCACCTGATCTTCCACAGCTGACACCCTCCTTGATGCCCCTGTGAACAGGTTTGAGGAACCATTCAAATTGTTCTCATTAGATTTCCCTGAAAGGAAGTCATGTGATATGTGCACTGCCCCACCTCCAGCATCTGGAGCGCCATCAACTTCGAGGGTGTTTCCAAAATTCAGTGCACCTCACGTATACAGACTCTTGATATATAGACACAGACTTAAGTTGACTTTCAACACCTTTTTTTTGTTTGTTCAAAATTCACCTTCATCATTGGGGAGAATCATTTTCCACTCTGCAATGGGCTTTCCATTGGTTGCTGCAGTTCAATTTCAAACTCTGTTCAACATAGTTACCTTCGGCATCTATAATTGTGCTCAGTGGGTCTGGAATTCTTTTTCTCATTTTACCCTCTCCCGCTATCACCTGGCATCATTGGAAATAGTTTTATTAACACCTCTCAATGTATCTACAAAAGAACTAAGGGACATGTTGGGGGCAAGTAATTGAGAAGCAATTGCAAGACATCAACCTTTGTGATTTGGTGTAATTTTGCATGTTCTGCCCTCAAAATCCATACCAAGACCCCAAAATTCAAGAGGCATGAATAATTATACCAAAGCACCTCTGTCTCTCCAGATCTTTTTGTTGGGGTGAAGTTGGTGTGCTCTGGAGGGGCAGGTGTCTCATCACCTGTCACACTTATACACCACCAGACAAGAACACCCATTGTGAGGCTGCACTATGTTTGCCCACTGTTGTGAACGTACACATGACACCAACAGAGACAGTCACGCTGTCTGCAACCAAGTCCGACCAAGAATTACATCATCCACCGGCTCCAGAGTCACTCCACCATGCTCCGCGACTGTCTACAACCAAGTCCGACCAAGAATTGCATCGTCCACCGGCCCCAGAGTCACTCCACAACTGTCTACAACCAAGTCCGACCAACAACTACACTGTCAGTTGGCTTCAGGATTATTCCGCCACACTCTGCAATCGTCTACAACCAGGTCCGACTGAGATTTGCATCGTCCACCAGCCCCAGAGTCACTCTGCAACTGTCTACGACCAAGTCCAACCAACAATTACTCCGTCCGCTGGCCCAGGGATCACTCCACCATGTTCCGTGACCATCAACAACCAATTCCGACCAACAATTACATGGTCCACATGCTCGCAGAGTCACTCCACCTACAAGAAACACACCATGAATGTTTCCAACATGTCATATGCAGTTCACTGGCTCGCAGAGCCATTCCGCATACTAGGAAATCAGTCTGCAAACTCATACAATGATTCCACACGACTAGGGGGGGAGCGAAGAGGGTGACCTGTTTCCGATCGTCGGAAAAATGAATGGAGTTGTCGGAATAAGGAACAATCACATGGACTTTAGAAACAGTATAAATACCACCCACTGTATCTGGAGAAAGCATCTCTGAACTCCCCCTGCTTTCTGCTACTGTCCTAGACCAGAGCGGAATAGTAGGAACCTGCCAATCTATAGAGTTCACTGGTCACCAGGGGCTCTCTTCTTTACTCATCCTCCATTCTGAACAAGAATAAAATCCCCAGAAGTGTTGTCCTCTAGGCACTTCACAAACTCTTCAGTCCTCTCCAGGTCCTGAGAGGCACAACCCACCAACAGATTTATACTGTAAAGCTCTAAAAGAGCTCTGGTAAGGTGCCAGTCCTTGGTACAGATCCATTCTGACCCCAAACGACTGTGCAAAAACAAATCAATTACCCAGATACATTCTCCGCTTCAGAGCCTGTCAACAATTAGCATTTCGAAGTGTGCAGACTCTCCGAGGAGCCATCCACATCCTTCATGTAGCCTGTTGAAGCATCCACCTTCTACGTTTAATCATTTGTGGTACCGTGGAGCTTGATCGGAGACCTGCGGACCTCATTCTTCCACTTGCTTTCAAAAGCAGACAGTGTTCATTCCATTAAAAACCCATAAAAACTACACATCCTTGGAGCCTTACAAAGTGAACCTGCATTGTGATGGAGGCTTTTTAACAGCTCTGCCTGTAGAACAGAATTCACTGTCTATCCTCCAAGAAGACCCCAGATTCATATCAAAATATCTGGAAGGGGGGTATAGGTCTTTAAAAAGGGCCACCTAGTGCTTCCTATGTGAGTGGAGACAATTCTGCCATGTACCAGTAGTGCAGAACAATATTATTGGGAAATCCGGACCCCATCAGACAGATCATAACTATTACATTAACCAACTAACATTCATTCAAACAGACACAGGAGATTTTAAACAAGCACAATACCTAAGCCCTCCATCTCAACTTAAGGCTGTAATTTTATAATGAGACCAATTGAACTATTACTCGAACAGGTTTACCTCAAGTGGCAAATGTTGACAGAGTTTGATGCCTGAACATGCTGGCAAGGGTTCAGATTGGATCCCTGAGTCATTGCTCCATGGTAGAGCTCATTGCATACTTGTATTGAAGCTTGAATAGTACTATGTGCAAACTTGCTCAAAAGATGGCAAAATTCTATGGCAGCAATTTTAAATGTGTGTTCAGATTGACAGAATTCAGCTGTCATTTGTATTGTTTAGCATCATTTCTGTCAGCTAGCTTTGCTTAGTACCAGTTTGCCAAATTTGCACAATTCAGCCTAGATTCAGAAAGGAGGTTTTTCCTGATGAATGCACCCCCTATACACGGCTGGTAGTTGCAGACATGGAGGCTGTGGTCATTATGTCTGCTTCTTCAGCCCTGATGCAGGCATATCAAATCACAAAGTACCATCCTCACACCCTCTCAAATATCCAGGCAAGTGTAATTATTACCGATCATAATGCAAGCTACTTCCTTGAAGCCATCAGAGCATTCATCTCACCCTATTCCTCGTTAATTCCCAAACATTTTGACAGATTCAATCTTTCAAATGGCTCACTTTTGTCCTTCCTGCAATCCCCGAGATGAGCTCCAACAACCTCCAAAACATTGTTCAGGCCACACCCCCAGTTCCTGCTCATGGCATCCACTCCCCTGCACAGCCAGCTCACCTTGATTTCGCTCTAGTTTGCACTGGCGAGCAGAATTAAAAGACAGATGGGACCACTCTTCAAGGTATTAACATCCCTTATATATATATATATATGTGCACCCAACTCAAGAAATATTTTAGGGCTGTGAGTGGCTTGTGTTCGGGTTTTATTTCAGCTACCCCAAGTTTATGGGCTCTATACAGCCCATCTGTTGGTCTATGTTGAATGGTACACACCATTCGGCACACCCAATCCAATCTCCGGCCTTTTCACCATCAAGACATCAACTCGCAACAACCATGTATATGGGGAAATCATCGAGGTTGACCATATTTTGCAGAATTGTCACCTCCTCCCAAAGTACAGTCAAAGGAAGGACCCGACATGGATGACAGAGAATGTTGGAGAGCGCTGCAAAGCCTTCTTCCCAAGTCCATACAGCGATACTGTACTTTTTCGTTCAATTCGATAGGGGGTGTGACACGTGACCTCTTGGAACAATTTGATAATTTGACAGATCCAGAAACTAACCGTGACCGACCCCAAATCTTCGACAACTCGACCAAAATTTTCGCAAAAATAGAGCTTTTTTGTAGCTTTTGGGCACCAAATTTCTGTCTGGGATGCTGGACGAATTCGACAACTGCCTCTGTGATGCGTGACCCAGAACCAAAATACCAAATCGACAGGTACCCGTGTGACACGTGACTGTCAAATTGAACGAAAAAATACAGTACTCATAGTTTTTGCTTGTTCCGTGTAGGGAAACAGATGTATACCCCATTGAAATGGTATCCGAATTGATTCTAAAATATTTTTGTCTTAGTGCTCGATTTACTTCTACTTACTACTTCATACGATGCTGCAAATTTCGATCTACGCGGTCTAAGGCTCCAACCATTTCCATTTATAAACATTTTCAAACAGTAAAAACTCTTTGTATTCTCATTTAGTTTACGAGTCCTGACAAACGGTAAACAAACCCAACCAATACCAAAATAATAGGATACGAATTGTTAGATGTCCGATTGGCAGGATCGAGGTACATGCTTCCCAATTTAGTAATTATCCACGTGAGTGATGGCGCACGGTGATATCCGCCACATCACGCGGCTTGCGTCCCGACGGTCCCGCCTTGATCCCGCCTTTGTCCTGCCACCTCAGTCTTGCTCTTGTTGGCACTGGCAATGTGCAATTTTAGTGACAGAGGCTGGGGTCCAATGGGGACTGTGATTCATGGTTTGACAACCCTAATATACTCATCCCAGATTGCCCTGCCAAAATACCGTTTACAAACTGTTTAAAACTGTTTAAAACTGTTTTTGAACCATTTCCGTTTAGTTTACCGGTTTCTGCAGACGAAAACTAAATGGTTGGAGCCTTAACACGGTCTATGGCAGTGTATGCGACCTCAACGTCTACGCCTTGGTCTACACAGTCTATATAGGTTGACATAGTATTCTTACCCTAGATCGACCCACATATGTTCCTACTGCTACCCAGTGCTACATAGAAAGGTGAGTTCTATCCAACCAGAATGCCGTTCCAGATGAACAGCAATAAACCCGCGTGCTGCATGCTTAGCACGTCTGACTCAGTGACGGAAGAGGGAAAATTGCCTTGAAAATTTGCTTTCGTATACGACGGCCAGCGCTCCGCTTCAAGTCCGTGTCACAGTGTGTGAGGTGTGAACGCTGAAGAGAAATAATGCAATCCTTCGGACCTCGGGCCGGTCATGACACGTGTGCCAGCACATCGCAGTTAGTCGGACAGCTTCAAGTGCCTCTCGAGATCTGTCAGTCTGACGGTGACAGTCATGCCTCCAACTCTACCAACCGAGATTCTGGAACAGGTCATCGACGCAAGCAAAGATAACCGGAGAACCTTAGCGGCTTGCGGGGCAGCCAGCAAACGGCTCCTCCCTCGCAGTCGGGTACATCTTTTCAGGAAGCTCGCCTTTGGTGCACCTCGAGTCGATATCACTCGCCGGACGAGTTCCATGTACCCATCTGCACACACACGATGTGACGTGTTCTGGGATGATATCTTGCAAGCAAACCCGAGCCTTGCTCAGCATGTGACGGAGCTTGCATTATCTGAAGGCGGACACCCCAATTTGACAATCTGGTGGATTTCGCAATCCGCCACTCTTGTCCCAGTTGTCCAACGGCTCTCCAATCTCCGCAAATTCACTCTCCGCTACGGACACACATCGGAGTGGAGTTCGGTCCTCATGCAGACGATGTCGATATGCATCCACAGGCCGTCCTTGGATTTTGTTGACCTCTCTGGACTAAATATGCCGGATGTGGCATCTCTCTCTACCGTCTTCACAGGAGGGCATCCTGGACGCAAGTTACAGAACTTGCGAATATCCAACATGGGCTTGCAATCAGATCTTCTGCGACTGGAGGAGGCTCCTGGCCAGAATCCACTCGAGGTCGACAGCCTCAATGTCACATTCCACCATGATTGGGAGTTGGAACGGCCTTTCGTGGATCTTTTGTCCGGATCTCTCCCTTTGATAGACATGTCGCGGCTTCGCCATCTGCGCCTCACAGTGGGAAATGATCTGTCCCTGGTCAGTCAGTGGCTTCGGCTGAGCGCTGATTCTCTCACGCAACTGGACCTGAAATTTATTGGTGAGAATCGATTAAATTACTTCTGGTGCGATTGACTAAGTGGATTGCACAAGGCGATTGGACATGGCGGGATCCTCCAGTGGCGAATCAGCATTTCGCCCCGATCTCTCGACTGCGAGTAATTCGCTTCGAGATACACGTTCCGAGGGCGATGCCCGCCGTTTCGACGATACTCCGAATGCTCAGAGCTGCGAATCTCACTGACATCATACTCCTGTCGGGAAAACGAGGGCTTTTTGGTGCCTCTGACGTCTTTGACGCCGAATGGCCCACATTTGACTCCATCGTCTCGATACAGTACTTCCCTAGCTTGACCGTTGTCAGGTTCGAATCAGGGGGAACAGCTCTTGTTGGCGAGTGGGAGTCGCGACTCAGAGAGCGATTGCCGAGACTAGATAATGCAGGACTGTTGAGTATGGTACATTTGTTTTTACTCTCTCGGGCCACTGCTGAACCGCTGTTTAGTGAACTTTTAGATAATTTTAGAGTGGAAGAGGACCAGGCGTCCTACCTTTTAGCATAGTGTTTGTGTTCCTCATGAGTATCTATGATTGTGTGTGGCACCCGGATCCTTCCGGTCGACTACTTTTTTATCATATTAATGTGCATTCGATGCTCAAAAGCGTGCCGTGTAATTCACCGCCCAGCTTCGGGCATGATTATTATAAATGAAGCAGCATGGACAATTTTGTACTCTAAGCAACAGGTTCCGAGTGTCATACTGGCCAGGAATTGCAAATCCGGCTCTGTTACACACTTGAGAATGTATTGAATAATATTATACTCGAAGTTCAGCACTCTACATGTACCCCTATCCATGTCAGAAGAAATATGAACAGAAACAGAATAATTGACCAATCAAAGTGATAAAAAATACCGAACAAAAATTCGAAGGACCCTGAAGATTTTAAAAGCGAAGCGAATGGGCCAAGTGTCGAGGGAAACAGAGCAGAATTGAGCTCGCAAACAGCGATATATGTGAGAGGATCAAAAAATCACCCACACCCTAAGTTCTGCAAAGAGCTACAAGAGTTTTTGAGCTGCCCAGGGAGCTAGTCGAAATTCGGAGCATGGAAGCATCCGTGGAGACGCTGAGGCAGAGTAAGGGTGTTGCTTGTCCGTGGATCTCTAATTTTAAGTGACAAGTCAGTCCTCTTGCAGAACAGTTGTTATAGAGGATTCCAACTGGGTTGGTCGGAAATGGCAGACTTGGCACAGGGGCAAACTAAAGTGGATTACGGGGAAAGGGAAATGAGGGTGCACAACACCATACTACAGGGAGAATTTGAGCTCCCATATCCCAGGTCTTACGTATTATTTTATTTTTGTAGCACTGATTGAGAATGGCAGCTCGCATTGGGTCCACACGGCATATAGAGCAAGGTGTTAGAGGATAGCAATGGGTTCATTGGATGATGACAAACTCCCACAGCTGGAGATGGGACTGTATTTGATTTACTGGATGAGACCGGGCCTCATTAAATTCGGTCTGATGGATTTGAATGGAAATGAACCCAGTGTTGAGCTGTCGGTATGTATATATAAAAGGAAGCCACTGAGGAAAAGAAATTTCAACATTGTCAACACCTGTATTAGACAAGGTAGAATCTACAGTACAGGGAGATTCTACTCAGTATTTAAGGATGTTGTGCTGGGCGCAATCGTGGCTCCTGAAGGTCACTCCACTGGAGTTCAGGGTCAACAGGTATTCAGTCCCAGGAGTGATCATCAGGCTCCAACATAAAGGGCTGCATAGGCCATCAATCCCAGGAGCAATTGTCGGGTTCCGGCATAAAGGGATGTGGGATTAATGTGACTGCGCAGGATGTTAGGGGAGGGAATAATATGTGAAGGTATGTGCTCCCTTTGCGAAAAAATGGTGTACAAGGTATGCAGATTGCAGTTTCATGACATTGGGGAGAAAAACAAATGGGTACACATGACCCCAGAAGCATGCCAGCGGGAGGATTTGAAGCTCCGTATCTCACTGATGTACAGATTGATGCAGGAGTACATAAACAACTGACTGTTGTTCTGCAGTGACATGTATCATGTCCAGTTCAGAGAAAGCAAGGACTTGATGTGAGGTGAGTTCGTCTGTGTGAGAAAGTTGTAGAGATCAATTTGTCCATGGGGAAGTGGCTTGTGAGAACTGGAGTAAAAAAACGGAATAACACCCTAGGCCGAGATCAGGTGGGGTGGAGGTGGAGGTGGGAGTTTCCCATTTACAGAATGTGATCAGGCAGGCTGATAGAAACAATGCAGGGAAAAAATAGAGTCCATGGCTCCAATGGCATGCTGGCAGGAAGATTCAAACCCCCATCTCTGTGTCCTCAGATTTGAGGGTGACCTGCCCGTGCCAGCCCATAGCAGTACTCAAGGCTATATTCAGGGTGGTTGACATCAGAGCATGTTTTCTTGGTGCCAGGAAAACTCACAAACATTGAGCGGTCAATTCAAAGGACAACTACACTGCACTGAATGCAAGATTAATCTTGCAAAGAGGTGGATACACATAGGAGATAATTCAGAGCCCAGTGGCACACCAGGCAAAAAATATGCTCCAAGCAATATACCACAGCAATCCAAAAAAAAAAACAGAAAGGTAAGTTGTACTACAGAAAAATTGGGGGCTGGGCTGAGAGAACACTTTCGAGCCAGAACATCCAAGCCATGATTCCACCGGTCCACTCATTGAAAATAAAGCAGAGTGTACACAGAGACGATACAAAAACAAAGGGAAGGGACAGACCCACCTCACCAGTTTTTCCGTTTTCCAGAGCTTTGTTCATGTCCACAGTCTGAGTCCGACTGATGCATCATCTCAGAAAAAGCCATGCACTGCACCACCACCATTGTCTGAGGCATCTGAGCGTGAGAGGGAGAGCGTGAGAGAGAGACGAGCCCAGAGTCAGACATGTCACCGGCTGGGGTCCCCGAGGGTGCAGGGGTTGCCAAGAACGATGATGATGTTGATGAGTGGGAGCTCGAGGATAATTAGATAAATCCTGCTGGTGTCAGAAAACAAGAAGCGGCAAGTTTGGTGGGACGTGGGAACTACCGGAAGCGATCAATCACGTGAGGTCCCATCCAAATAGGGATTAGGAGCCAGTGACAGGAACCATACCATCACTATGTCTCAGGTCTTATCCACTCTCACTCTGGATCTTCAGAATATGCCAAAGCTAGCCATTTGGGTTGAAAACTACAAGTGAGCATGCTGACTCTCATCCCAGGTGAGCGATTATTTTGAAACCATTTATACTGTTTTAAAACTGTTTATAAACAGTTTCCCAGATCTGACAAACTAAATGGAAATAAAAACGGTAATTTTTACCGTTTGAAAATGTTTGCAAATGGAAAGGGTTGGAGCCTCACTGAATAGATTCGGGTTAGAAGAACCAGGGCGAGCGGAGGGAAATAAATGCAGAAGAGGAACTGAATGGGTGGGTTGGAGATGTCAGGCATAGCGGGGTTCTTGCATGCGGGCCGTGTGCAGGATGTAGGATGTGTCTGAGACAAAAGCGAGGTGGAAGTAAGAGTGTGGTGGTTTGTTTGGTCACATGGGTCCGATCACAGGATGATGCCGAGGCGTGCGATACAGACGTAGAGCGCAGGCATGCGTGTCACTGGGAAACTAAACAGAAATAAAAACGGTTTTTACCACTTGAAAACATTTACAAACAGAAAGGGTTGGAGTCTTACTACTACAAATTGATTGAAGAACCAATTTCAATGGCACATATCAAGACTTTCTCGCAGAAAAGCAGCCATTACTCCACTCTCTCAGAGTATCAAAAGGCATGGCACCTTATGTTCAACAACACTCGACAATACAACATCACGAATTCACAAATCTATGCTGATGCAAATCATCTGCAAAAGGTCTTTGACCAAGCACTCTATATGCAGTGCACGATCCACAACATTCCTAGACATGAGCTGCTTCCCAGTACATCGCCACACACCAATGATGGCTCTATAATAACCTACCAACTACATTAACATTCCTTCCCCGGCTGCGACCAACTCATAATACCACACTGACCACAAACATTGTATACCCTAAGGTCCTTCTTTGATTGTTTGGTATGTCATTTTACTTTGAATCTCAAATTTTCTGGCCAGAATGACAGGCATTTATTTACATACATATTTTTTCTGTATACATATTGCATGCTGTAATTTAAAAGCTGAAATACATACATCTTTTGTATTATAATTCCCGGTAACGTAAGTTACTGGGTCTTAGGGAGCATGATTTTTCGATTTTGGCCGTGCATCACATTTTCGTCAGCGGTTTTTGCGTCAGCAGTGATCTGTTGATCTCTCCCTACCAAAAATGCTCGGCTCGATGAGTTCGGCAGGTAGGCCGATGATTGCATTCATAATTATGCTTAGACTATCGTCCGATTGTGTCGCTCTCCTCAACCCAGCCTTAACCTCAGTGCCATCTCGAAAATTCAAGTTTAGTGCCTTTGACAAGGTGTGCACACATAGCACTAGTAGTCCCGCATCTGTTACACTCCAGGAACTGCTCGGAAAACTACCTGGTCTGATATGGGACACCTCTTTTCAGAGCAGCCATCTGTTTGGTTGAATGAGGCTGCTGCACCAACCTTACAGGACAGTGGTCCTACTTAATTTACTTGTGTTAGATGGGTCTGCATTCTTCCCATAGCCTCCTTTGATTCTCTTCAGGCATGTGCTCTCTCGGGCATCTCGGGCAGCAGCATCCAATTGTTATTCCTTCAGAATAAGGTCCATAGGTAGGTAGGTATTACACCGTACAATCCAAATGATAAAGGCTGGTGTCAGGGATTATCCCAGTGCACAAAATAAGCTGAGTTATACATTCCTCTCGGGGCCTCCACTACCTCGGATGAGTCTGCAAATATCATGAAATTCATCCCTGCCCCGCTGTGGATCCTTGCCACCAGACAGAATCAATTAGTCCTCTAGCCAACATTACGCCCCATATCCAATGAATTAAACCTGCTGTAATGGTACAGAGCATAAGATTTCAAGGATACTACGTGTATACTTTGCAACCAGGACGATTGTGCTAAGGATCACCGTCGCAACTGTGTCAGGTTCGGTGGTACATAGCAATATCTCCATAAATGATTTGCACAGTTCAATCATGGCTAGAGAACTTGCGCATTCTATGAGGTATGGTCAGGAGTTCCGAGAGTCCCACAACCCCACATTTGAATTTTCCCGGTGAGATGTCCGAACTCGTAGAGGCATAATTCTGGTTTCGGTAGAAAGCGGTCTTTGAGTGCAAGTGGGCATTCAGAATACTATTCATGTCTCTCTCGTCTTGACTGGTGCGGAGGTGGCTGGGATTTTCCTGTCTTTGTCTCTTTCCAAGCACCGCGACCTGCACATCCTCACCGCTTGCCTGTCTGAGACGAGGTGGACTAGTGGTCCACAGGAAGAGATACAGGCTAAGTACAAGTCCGGATATCAACCGAGTGCGGTTACATGTCGGAGTGAAGGTGGAGAGACAAAGGTCGAAAAATCAATGATTAAAAGGTGCGCCAATGGAATTGGTGACCTGCAGGGCCACTTCGCAACCATGATGTTGACCTTCAATACAGTTCGGATGGGCTTTGCCTCCTGCACGATGAAACATGATAATTGCCAGCCATGTTTCTTGCTTGACTCTCGTTCCCGGATGTATAAGTGTATTCAAAATGGATTTCTTCCATTGAAGATATTGTAGCATCAGGGTTCGAAGTGAATCCTCTGTGGATTATGGTGAGAGTAAGTCTTTTGCAGAGCAATTCTGCTTGTTGTGCTTATGTGCTTAATTCCTCGGTACTCGGCACAGTCCACAGAGTAGAGATCCTTGTGAGTAATATGAAGTGTGTAAGTATTTCCTTCTCTTCAGCTGCAAAGATAAGCTTTGGTCTGATATGTCGGTTCACTCGTTACCGGGCTCTGCCGCTTGTCGGCCTTACAGCTTTATATTCAAAAACCGAAATACTGATATTAAGCCTGAGCATGTCAGTGCCAAAGGCATGGGTCCTACACTTGTAGTAGTCTGAATCTGTTGGCATCACCATTAGGGCAAAAATCGGTCATTCCGAGGGCTTTATTTCGTGGGAAATGGCCTGGGAGTGCTGAGGGTTGCCGGTGGCCACCAAGCCATTAGTACCTGATATCTCATCACGCCTGGTGATCTAACTCAGGCACAGCACACCACACAGAACGAAGAACCCCATCATCCCCGCATCCCCACCCGCTTCCATTCCCCCCTCCCCCGCAGTGTCGCTGCAGCGAAAGCAGCATTTCAAGCACGCACCACAGCTCTATGGTCCTCCACATGGGCAGCGGCCCCGCACTACGAAAAGATTGGCTGCCTAGATAAATTAGCCACAGTGCACTGCTTCCACAAGCCCCCCATTAACCTCTCTCGCCAAAACTCAAGTCTCATCATCCAACTCCATACACCGATGGTAAGACTCAATGCCTGGCTACACAAGATTCACGGTACCGACTCGCCCCTATGCCCGACTTGCCATCGGCGAGAAGATGAGTCCCCTACTTCATCTTTTTCCGCACTCACTTCTCCCACCATCGCATCCACCTTTGTGCCGCTCTTGGCCGCAAAGCGACCTCCCTCGGGTACCTACTTATGAACGAAAAGGGCATTCGGCACCTCCTACAATATGTACATGCCACTAATAGCCTCCCCGCATACCACAATCTCGCCCCCCTGATCCAAATCCCTTACCACCTCCCTCAAGGGTGTGCCGATCTGTCAATGAAATAACTGGGGCCGTTTTTTATATATTTCGACCCTCTCAGCCAACCAACCTACCACGTGACCTCCGAATCGGGTAATTCTGCACGTGCAAGGCGTCCGGAAATCGCCGAAGTCCCAATGCATCGATTTTAGCGAAGGCCGCTCCCTGTGGTCGACAAACCTCTCGGAGGAGCACCTTAACACTCAGAATATAATTTATGCATGACTCATAGGCTTTATAACTTTTCTCTCTTTCTATTCAAGCTTCAGGTTCCACGGTCTTGGTTAACGATACAAGTTGATCATGGTAAATGGACAGATCTAGAAGAAGTGGATAGATACCTGGCAAGTCTCAAGAATTTACTGCAAAGGTTTTCATACACAAAAATCCACCCAAATGCAAAGAATCATAATTTTCTATGACATTATTTCCTTGATAAGTCGGTCAAACAGGGACTCACAGTTAAAAGACCCTTTGACTACTTCCAGGCGGTTTTGGGACCGATTCCGACCTCAATCCTGAGGGTACCCAATTTTTTTTCCCCGGCCTGACGGCTGGACCTACCTACCTGCCACTGGTACCAGCATGACCAGCCCAGACATCCTTGACCTCCCTTCCCCATTTCTCATACACCTTCGTTCCTCTCCTAACCCATACATACTATACGTGGCTAACTCTCCTACTGGTAGTCTATTAGTACTCACCTCCTACTCCCCCCCTTCCTCACCTATCTCACTACTTGACGCTCCACATTTATTTCACCACACTACAACATCCTTCTATTCTACACTAACGTGTCCCTCTCTGCCCACAATATGCATCCCTTGAGCGTCCGAGCCCCACTCCGCTTCTCCGTGTGTTTGAGCCCTGCTCTGCCTCTCCGCGTGTTCGAGCCTGTCTCCACACTCGTACATGCCTGTAGGCCCCCTCCCTGCCCCGCAGTTGCCCACTCCGCCCTGCCCGTACTTACATGTGCCCTCCAAAAACCGGACAACACATGGCTTGGATCGCCACGTCCCACCCGGACAGCGATAAGTCGTTAGTTGTTATACTAGACACAACTATACTAGACACGACCACTATTACCAATGGCACTGTAAGACCGGCATCGGGTTTTCTGAACCCGTTTCCTGGGTTAATTTCCCCATTCACCCGCAGCACGGGTCAAAAACGGGTGAAACACCAACAGGGCACTTTTGCACGGAAACAACTTAACCCGCATGACAGTTATCCCGTCCTTACGAACAAGTGAAAGTGATCTGTCATACGGGTGATCTTAGCATGCTCCATTTAACCCAGAAAACGGGTTTTATTACCCGGTTCAAGAACTACCCGCTACATGGGTTACAATAACCCAGAATATTCAGGTCAAGGTAGCGCCCTGGGCCGGGTGAAAAGCAAGAAAAAAAAAAGTGAATGCAACCCGAACGTAACCCGCTTGTCACCCGGGATTTTGACCCGTCTGGCGGGTTACTGTGGCTGCATCCGGGTTATTTTCCTCCACAACTCAAGGTACATTTACCCGTTCTCTGGGTTACGAACCCGATTAAAAAAACCCGGTTGGGGTCTTACAGTACCATAGCCGCACGGTAATTGATATCATCATCATCAGATGGTCGGTAAGTAGGTAGGTAGGTAGGATTACACGGCCGGTCCAATCATGAACACTGGTTCCATGAATTTTCCCGGTGTACACGCAGTAATTACACCTTCGTCCCTGGGCCTCTCCACATCAGTCTAGCCGAGCTCACGGGCGCTATCATTTGACACGCCGCGGTAGAACTAGACGAACATGAAAAAGTGTTAGCACATCAACTCAAGACAACCTCAGAAGCAGTCAACCGAAACACGGGAACAGCGTAAAATATTTCCAGGACATCAAATGCGAACTTTGCGACAAGTGCAATAGTTGATCGAGGATGGATGATAGCTTTTAAGAACTCTGTGTTTGAGAGTTTAGCCATCCGCTGCTGTAAGTACGGCAGATCCGAGAAGAGCTTCCCCAGGAAGACAGTTCTTAATTCAACCACCAAGTCCGAGGACTTGCAGCTGATTAGAGCATGTTCGGGGGTTTCTACCTCTGATCTACAGAACCGACACAGTCGATCCGATCTGGGCACGGGCTGATACGCATGATCGGCATAGCGCAAGATTTCCACGGCTAGCAGGTGAGTAGAAAGTAGCACAGAGGTTATAGCCTCGCGATGTTTCTGAATTTTCACCATGGATAGATAGTGCTGCATTACGGAAGTCACTTGGGCTGGTGCCTTGTCCTTTTGGGGTTCACGACGGCCATGTAACAGGTACAGCTTCTCTGACGAGTTAATTTCGGCTTGCAACCATTCAAGCATAAGCTTATGTACCAGTTTTGCGTAGTCTTGGACGTCTCCGACAGAGGTAGAACATGTTAGGGGCAATACTGGACAATTGAATGGTAATCTCGTTACCGCTGTGATGAGATCTTTTGCCCATGATTTTTTCCCCTTGCGGTAGAGTTCTATAGAACTGTTTAGCGTGACGTGGGCATATGAATCATTTTTGAGACCAAGAAAGTACACCAAGTGGCTGAGAGTGAGCAGCACACGTCGAACTCGGAGAGGTATTATCCCAGTTTCCGTGAATAGTGGAGCAATCATGGAGCGGCGGTGGAGATTAAGCATTTGACATATGAAGCTAACTTGAACTTTCATTAATTGCTTGACGTGTACGTCTTCACTGTCCGGAGCTACTTCGCATCCGTGAATCAAGTGGCAGTCGACGCAGGCCATGTAAAGCTGTTTGAGTTCTCTTGGCGTTAGCCTTACTGTCATATCTTCGATCGTCATGATCCGGTGTCCACAATAGCGCGCTGTGTATGCCTTGGCTTTGTAATGGTCTGCGAACATGTTCCGAGTGTCCGTCCTGTTGATTCCCACGTATTTCTCGTCCGTTTTGATCACGAGCTGGGTGCCTCCAAGATGGAAGATGGGAAGAGGCGAGGGAAGAGTTCCAAAGATCAAGATGATTGTTTTAATCAAGTTGACAAGGATAAAGTTCGTCGCACACCAGCGTTCCAAGGTGGTTAGTTTACCACTGAGCCCACGGACAGAGAGGGAAACGATGAGGAGGTCATCAGCCTGAGCCAGTAGCGAGATTCGAACCCCGGCGAGGAACACGTCTTCGAAATCGGGCATCAAAATTAGGTCGGACAGGAAAATGTTCCACAGGATCGGCGACGCCGGGTCTCCAGTAAGAAGACCAATGAGTGCCTTGAACTGTTCAGATTCCATATCTCCGTGCCTAACATAGTAAGCCATCCGGTCATAAAGCATGCGTAGCCAGTCGAAAATTTTCCCGCCCATTCCAAGTTGGAACAGTTTCAACCATAGTGTGGGTTGATCCTTTGATGGGAAGGCATTGGTGAAATCAACGCAGGCGACGTAGAGGGTGTGGCCATGAGCTCTCGCCCATTCCTTCAGACAACGGAGAATAAACGGGTTATTATTTGTTCTGTACCCCAGCCTAAACCCGTTTTGACCCGGTGGGATTAATCCTCTAGCTTCTGACCAGTCGAACACGCGCCAGTGGATGAGAATTGTCAAGGCCTTCAAAAAGCAGCTTTCAAGCGCTATGAGCCTAAAGCTATCTGGATTGTCATGCGGTTTCGTTCGCTTGAGAATCCCGATGAGAGCCGTCATGAACCAGATAGAGGGACCATCTTTGCGCGCTACACATTCATTGCATAGCTTTGCCAGGTCCTCGTTCGGGATCTCTAGCAATTCAGCATAAGATGTCTGGTCCTCTCCGGATGAACTTTCGAGGGAGTGTTTGCGGAGATGGTCTTTGAGTCGGCCCATATCCTCCTCGTTCCATTTTTCCGTAAAGAAACCTTCCGGAGTGTGATCCTCAGTTTCCGCGGGAAGGAGATTTGACAGAATTTTATTGATGCTATGCTGCGGCGAGTCGAATTGTTTCGGAAGAACCTCCGGCGGGTTGAGTCTTTTCTCAAACACGTCCTTGAGGCTGGCCGCTGTAACAGAGATCGGACCGGGTTTGGGATCTGCGAGCTTCTTGACTTCCTTCCAGAATGATCCGCTTGAAGTAGCCTCCATGACTTTCTTACGGTTCGATTCCTTTAGTGATTCCAGTCTGTCACGGCCTCGATGGCTCTCAGGAAATGTGGTGCGAGGGGCCCGAACAGGAATTTCGGCTGGCAAACTATCGTTTGCTATGTCCGCGGTAACTTTGAGCACATCAATCAGACTGATTCCGGTGATACGCAAGTCAACGACTGGGGCCATAATTTGTGAACTGCCTCGCGGGAGAGCACAGGCGCGGGTTGAGCCGTTCTTTGCCTCATGCAGATGACCGTTTTCGATTGCCCTTTGCTTCACAATGTGTGAGAAGTGGACCGGCGCTGTCCGAATTTTTATCAGAGCTATGAGGACTTTGAGAAGATCTCCATTTGCACATCTCCAGCCACACGCGTCATTTTTGGCTGCGTAATAGGTGGCTGACCGGATAGCATATTCCGATCGTGTCGCGATGATTAGCGACTTGGCCGTCGGAGCGGACTGGAGCGCGAGAATCACGGCCAGAAGTTCTGCACGCGGACTCGTTTGACTCCCGTACACCCTTGCGGACTTATTCCTTCGGGCATTGGGACCCCAGTAAGCTGAAGCTCCAGCCGATGCGGTGATTTTACCGACATTTAAGCAGCTACCATGTACAGTTATCTTGAGAGGCGGTCGGAGATAGTCGGAGATCATGCCGCTGGCACACATCATCAGCCTTATTCAGCTCCCCCAAATTTGATGTACTGCTGCCTGCGTGCAAGGGCCATCTCCGTTTGCTTGTACTGTTAACCCCGAGCGCCGCCTCGGAATCGAACTCACCTTCTCTCTGGGCATCAGTGGGCATTCATTTGTCCTGTGCCCTTCACATGGTCGTCCCACGCTTCGACGGCTCTTGAAAGCTTGACTGACCTCGAAGTGTCACCTTGAAGCGTCGCATCTTGAAAGATAACGCACACCATGCCTCCATTTTCCTCCAAGGCTGGTAATGTCGAGACGAAGTATACGCCTCTTGCTGAGGAGGCACCGCTGATGGATGGCTCGGATACCGATCTGCCGTTGCCTCGACAGAAGAGTCGACTGGCTAGGATCCGCACACAGTTGCCTTGGATTCTCTCCGCTGTGCTCTTCGTCTTGCTGGTTGCGTCCTGGACACTCCGCCGGAGCGATGAATGCGCACGTTCGAGCTTCGAGAGAGGCTTTGACACGGAACTTGGTCAGCCACTTGCGACTCCTCACCCACAGTTAGATAAACTAGAACTGATGCTCACCAGTACCCGCGAAACCTCATATCCGGATGCATACAATTCAATACCGTGGAACACCCCAATTCGGCGCTGACGGCGAGGAGTATGTTGACTATTTGCCCGGAGAGGTACGATATGTCGGCCCGCCGAGCGATGAGATCGACGAGGCTTGGAACGAACTGACAAAGAGTGAGCTCCGGAAAAACCTTCATAAAGCAGATCTGACATGATCCTAATCAGAGCGATTCTTCGTGCTATCCGCCGAAGAGGCGCGCGCGCAGTGGGGGGAAGGATATACGCGTTACTGGAACGAGGGCTGGGGAGGCTATGCGGCAAGGTAGACGAATTCCCATCTTCAGCGACATTTACGCTCACACTGCCGATGGTCTAGATATGTTCCATACCTTGCATTGTCTGGTATGATAGTGCGAGCTCTTGATTCCTGTATACGATACTAACACATCGTAGGACCACATTCGCAAATCGCTCTATCCTGACCACTATCACCAAGGCCGCCTCCACGGCGACATCCATAATGGTCAGTTCGCAACTTTGCATCATGCCGTTCTGTTCACTCTGATGTTCACATTCCTCCTTCAGGCCACTGCATCGACCATATCCGCCAGCAAATCATGTGCCAAGGAGACCTGACGCCTCTCCCATCTCAACGCTTCGAGAACGTCGGCAAGAACTACCTCGACAGCGATCGCACACACACCTGTCGCGATTTCAGTCAGATTCGCCAATTCGTGCACTTGCGGTACAATCAAAGTCTCACAGGTGACGAGGTAAATACTGGTCACTATAAACCGGGGCATGAGGGAACCAGCAGTTTCGGACCAGTCTGAAGCTGCAGTGTGGCGTTACATTTCTGCGGCCTTACAAGTCTCTTTTTTTCCCTCTCGATTTCTTCTTGTTGCGTCGTTACCATTCTGTAGACATGTATAGGTTCGGGCGCAACCCCGACGACGGATTCAACTCCCCTAGTAGCCTAGTCAGCTACCTTTAGCAGCGCCTCAACGCGTTGTAACAATCAAAGTAGTTCATTATTGTCCGTATTTCTGCTGAATTAAGAGCGCGAATCATGAAAGGCAGGTACAGCGGGGAAAGACCGGACTCTTCCGTGGAACGGTATCGACGCAATGAGACAGAGAGATAAACGTAGACCCAAAGCGGTAAGACTACAGCAAGGAGCGGATATGGGTGCGTACAGGTACCCGCAAAAGGATGACATGCGGCCAGCGGAATCTGAGCAACGCGCGCGCTCGTGAAAGAAAATCTTAACTGACGACTCAATTGCCCGGAGGAGGGAGTGGGGTGGGAAAAAAGCATATGCGGGAACGGGAGTGTGAGGAGAAGAAGATTGTGTGCCAGCGCGGAGCGAAGGATGGGATCAATTGAATGCACATGAAAGGAACTTACACGGCGGGTATAGGTCACATCTAGAACCTGCACGGGGCCGGAAGTATCCCAAGTGGAGGAGTTGAAGAAGGAGGGGAAATTAGGGGGGGACGTGTACGGAATGCAATAGCATACTAAGGAGCAATAAGCCCAAGGAGATGAAAAACACGCTCCGCGCGGCCCAACCCGCAGATCAGATAAGCCCAAGTGCGTGATATGAGAGCACGAGTGTGGATGGAGAAGAGGAGCTCTGTCCGACGGATTAACGGGGTCGAGAGTGGACGAAGCTGGACGAGGCGTCGGCCATCGTCGGGAGTACCGATCATCGGATATCCGCGGCAGCATCCCACTCGACCAGGACGCTCTTCCTGAAGTTCCATGCGCTCTTCATTTGCGCCGGATAATCTTCGTGGACTTGCTTTAGCTGCTTTTTCTGCAATGGCAATGGCTACAGCTTTACCATCGCATCTTGTCACTAGGCTCCATTCACATCTCTCGAAGTCCTCGTTGATTAATTGGGCTATCAGAATATCGATGCATACACTAGCACATCTGTGGATTGGGCCGCCCCTGTCGGGCTATCCAACAAGACACATGGGATCGACGCCAGGACGTTGTTTACCCCAAGAGGTGAGTGATCTCTGGATCACCCAATAATGCCCACGACTCACCCCGAGTCACCCACCCCCCCCCAGAAAAGGCAACTCCCATCAGTTCGCATCACTTCATCACAATTCCAACTTTGAATGTTTCTGCACGAGGGAAGCTCAAACTGTTTTGGTATTCATATATATTGTATCCTTAGCTATTTCAATGTTAAAGCATCATCTCCAGCATCCCGAGTACAAATATCCAAGGCTGCTGAATGACTTTTCGGTGATCACCGGTTGATCATCAGCTTACCTAATCGAATTGGACGATCCAGAGATCACTCACCTCTTGCTTTACCAGTGCTTTACCCCGGAAAAGGACAGGCCTAGTGATCGTGGGAACAGATTTGAAACCCGCACCACCAAGTGCCGCTCATCCACTGTCCAGTTCACCAGATCTGCAAAGCATACTAAACGAATGAGAGGTAGATGTAAAGCGTTTACCAGCGAATTCTGAACATACTTGACCTGAAATAATGTATGTTCTCCGCCGACTTCGAATATGATGATCAACCATCAGCAACACTTGTGATCTGGTACATCTTTTTTGGCTTTTTTGTCCTGCATGAAAAAGATTATGTCACAGAAATGATGCCTAGAAGCCAATGGAGCATGTCGATTTTTTCTTTTTTTGGAGGTCTTGTGGTGTTTTTGACATAGCCTGCGGTCTGGCGGTCTGACGTCCTTTTAGGGCTTGCTCAAGCTTGTACAAGCTTGAGCAAGTACCGGCAAGTAAACTGTTAAAATCCCGACGACCGCCTATGCTGACGGATGTAAGATACCACGGAAGATACCACTGGGACGCTCCCGCGTACCACAACGACACCTCCCGACCATCTGTTCAGAAGCGCCAAAAAATGTGCGTCCTGTCGGACAGATTTGGACACGGATGGCCCATGTGGGTCTATACTAACGGTGAGGTGACAGAGAAGCTTGGATTGAATGAGGGAACAACGTTGCAAGGATCATGGAGTTGTCAGAGTGGTGATGCGATTGTACTCTATTCGAACCCATGGCTCCGAGTGAGTGCTCAGATTACGATAGATCACGTCCGCGACATTGTTACACTTGGCTCTTGCCCTATCCATGCTTTCGTTCCGCGCAGTCATGTCGGACGTCGAGCTCATTCCTTCAGCCAAAGTAGATGGCCCAATGGTCCCCCTCCTCATCACAGTATTCACGGTGAGTGGTGCGCACACTCTTCATGTTCATTGCTCATTTTTTGTTGTTCGCATTTTTGAAGTCAATTCTCGAGGTGTTTTTACTATGTCTCGCAGGTTACGTCCTTGCTTGGCGCGGTATCCTCGACAAAAAAACCATAAAGGTGTGTCCTTGCGCCCGTACTTCCCCCATTGGGCTTATCTCGACGTCAGCAACTTAATCGGCTGAATATCGCGCTGTTTACCCCGTCTCTTCTCTTTTCCAAAGTCGCATTCTTTCTGTCGCCAGGTGCGTGGTTGATGGGCCCCAGATGAGCACAGTGCTAACCGTGTACCAGAAAAATTGAAAGAACTATGGGTTATCCCGATCTTCTTTGTAATTGTCACCTCGGTCTCGATGTCGGTGTCTTTCCTCCTGGCATCGATATTCCGGGTAACGCGGTCCCAGAAGTATGTTCATTTCTGTTTCCCGAGGATTGTTAGTGGCCTTTGAGCTTTACTGCCGATTGCCCTCGGTGGACAGCATTTTTGGTTCTCAAGCTGAATTTTTACACAGAAATTTTGCGATGGCGGCAGCCATGTTCATGAACTCCAATTCGCTGCCTGTCGCGCTCATGCAGAGTCTTGTCATAACCATCCCCGCTCTCAAGTGGGGCCCGGATGACAACAACAACGCGATGGTGGGGAGGGCACTTACGTACCTCTTGCTTTACAGTACGATCGGCATGGTGCTGCGGTGGAGTGTGGGCTGGCAATTGCTGACCCAATCGGACCCTGAAAACGAAGCCAATGCAGACGTTGAAGAGACCAGTGCCCTGGTTCCCGATGACGGAACCCTGCGCCCAGCCAGGAGCGCATTTGACGACTCCGCCCCGTCCGCCCGCCGCTCGCGCTCCTACAACTGGTTCCCGAACTCGGCCAACCAGTCGCGCGTGCAGCTGGCACAGGTCGACTCCGCAGCCCACTCCGCGTCCACATCGACCGTTGTGCTAAGCCCCGAGGAATCTGACTTGGAGAGCGATTCCGAGCCCGCGGGTCCCGCGCTCCCTCATCATGTCCGCCAGGAATCCACCATCCCGCAGGTGGGCGCGACGGGTGGTCTGCGCCGCACGTGGCGGCGCGTGTACCGTGCGTGGGTGGCGCTGAACGGGTTCATGACTGCCCCGCTGTGGGCCGCGCTCGCATCGATTGTCGTCGCCTGCGTGGGCCCGCTGCAGCATGTGTTCAAGGACCACATGCATCCCGTCAAGGGCGCGCTCACGAGTGCGGGGAACTGCTCCATCCCGATCACGCTGATAGTGCTCGGCGCGTACTTCTACCCCCCGCCCCCGGAGAACGCGAGCTCGCTGCTCGACAGCGGGCGGGAGAAGCAGCGCGCGGCGGAGAAGAAGCCCGCGGCGCACCCGGGCGAGACGAAGACGGTGGTCATCGCCGTTGTGTCGCGCATGATCCTCACGCCGTTGTTACTCCTCCCGCTCATGGCGCTGTGTGCTAAATTCGATTTCCAAGCCGTATTTGACGAGTGCGTGTTTCTCCTCAGATCTGATTATCCTTGCAACATACCGACTCGTCTATAGCCCCGTGTTTGTTGTCGCGACCGTCCTCCTCCTATCCTCGCCGCCGGCGCTGACCCTTGCGCAGGTAACTCACCTCCTTTCTTCGGCCTTCATGCATCTTCTCATGTCGTATCGCACAGATATCACAAGCCGCGTCGGGCGACGCCTTCGAGCGGCTCATCAGCCGCACTATCTTCTGGGCGTATTGCATCGTCACGCCGCTCGCGACGATTGCATACGCTGTCATCGGCTTGAGGCTCTCGGAGTTATAATCTCATACCATAGGTATTCCCTATGCACCCCCGCGCCGGTTGATTCCACGTTCGGGATACTGCATTTATAATACCATGTTGTACAATCTGGATCGTTGGATTCGAGGCACGACAACTTTAGTAGCATAGGTGTTCGTGAACGCCTATTGATGGTGCTGAACGCCTATTGATGGCATTGAACACCTATTGATCATAAATAGGGGCGTGAACGCCTAACGAGAGTGATGCGTGTGCCGCGCCTTGCCGTCCACTGCTGTCCTTCGGCAAGGGCTTGGCTGGTTTGGGGTTCGGGTTGGCAGTTCAGGTTAGCGGTTAGAGGTTCGGGTTATAGGGCACTGTTTTTTATGCTGGTTTGTAAACATGTTTATAAACAGGCGTTTATAAACGGGTTTTTAAATGGTCAGGCCAGAACACCCAGTTTTTAATTCAATGTGGTTGTGTCCAGCTGGTACCGGAAGGTCCCCGAACCGTCCAATTTGCCTCAAGATTTAACAGAAAACAACCCCAAACCTGATAGAACAGTATGTCTGCCAGGTTTCTTGCAACTTTTCCCTGAAAAGCGGAGAGGAACGACCCAGTATATGGCATCAATTACTACTGGGACTACTTCTGGTGCGGTATCTCGATTTGGAGAGGCAAATGGCGGAGCTCGGACCTGTTTCGACGCGTATGAGGCAAAGTTTGGGCTCAAAAAACATAGAAACCTAGGGAAAGCCCCATTTCCAGGCCCTTTCCGGTGAGTGTTTATGAACCGGTTTATAAACACCCTGTTTACAAACACAAAATTAAAAACTGTTTATAATCGTGCTGGGAATTATAAACAGCGCCCTATCGGGTTAGCGGTTAGCGGTTCCGGTTAGAGGTTAGAGGTTCCGGTTAGTGGTTAGAGTCAGAGTTAGTTAGGGTCCAGGGATATTGTAAAAGATGTTGGGGGACTTGTTGCCTGGAGCTGAACCTGCCGAAATCCCGCGATGCGATGGCTCGTCAAATTACCGCATATAGATGACACCTCAAGAAATAGGTGTTCGGTACCATCAATAGGCGTTCGGCACCATCAATAGGCGTTCATGAACGCCTATGCTACTAATCTTGTATGTACACTTGTGGATTCCGATGACTTCCGGGTTTGCCGTGTAGCCTCGGGTAGCCCCAGCTCGTGTCACCTTGAGCAATGGAACTCAGCGATGGTGATTCGAGCTACTAGGGCTTTAGACTGGAGGGACGACGCCATAAAATCCGACGTATCACTCGAGGACCACCAACGCTCTCATTATTGAACCCAGCTCAGTACTTCAACCTTCATCGCACAACACAGTTCAGGGCAATGCGTTTCACATCGTCCATCTACGTGTCTGTTGCTCAACCCCGTACGTTGCCCCCGTCCCTGACCTACAGGCTAACGCGTCCCCAGGTTCCGCCAACAACGGGTATTCGGGCCAGTTGCTGAGAGAACCGTATTGATCAGCTGAATACAGGACCCAATCATTCGTGCGACTGGGCTCACATCCACGGTAAAGATGCTGGCGCCGACGTGTTCCACCCGACTGAGGTCGCGCGTGCAATGGTGAGCGTTTCGCTCAATCTAGGCTGATTGACTGCTTCTCGGGATCCTCCAGGCCAATATCGAGGCTAGAGAACAAGACAACCACGGTCCGGAGCGGCCTCTCAGTGCCTGCGTAATCGCTTGATGGTTTCCGCACTGAATGGGAACTCGCTCGACGTGAACAGTACGCGTACCTTTGTAACCAGCATCAGGCTGTAGAATGTTTTTCTTGTCTCGACCATGGATGAGCTCGCACCGAAGGAACTGAAGGGTGTGAGATGCGATTTGGTGCGTCGTAAAATGAATTACGAAAATGCGCATGCATAGCAACATTGAGGATTTAACGCCCACCATTTGGAGGATTTTTTTTTTGCGGCCGGTGAAATATGGCTCAGGAGTCGAGCAGCTGATTCAGCACAGCCACACGCTTGGTAGAAAACGCTCAATGCGAGGGATTTTTATATAAAAAATTGCCAAGGCGGCACAATGGTGTTGTGAGTGGACCTGAAAGCGCGTGTCGATGCCATAGACATTCCCCACAGGATTCTCGGAACAGAGATGTCTAAGCAAGTACCATACGGAACATAAACGTTTAAACACGGGAACCAAGTTACACCGCGCCATCCTTGGGTGACTCTTTCGACAGTGTCGCCATCTCTAGATCACCCCCCGCCGCCGGCACAGCCCCGGCCTCCAGGTCGCGTGGCGCCACAGCAACGCTATCCGTTGGTGTCGCTACGCCGATCTTCTTCTCCTCTGCGATCGCCTGCTGACGGAGCGCCTCCTCATCCCCGCGTCCCAGCTCCTTGTGCTTAATCAGCACCACGCTCACCAGCGTCGCACACACGGTCATGCACGCGTTCATGATGAACAGCGCGCTGAATCCCTTGGTGTACCCGTGATACAGCACATCCGTGGCTGTGGCCTGCGAGATCCCGATGCTCGCGGGTGAATGCAGCAGCGCGGGGTCGTCGATGATCTTGGTGATGTCGGCGGAAGAGAAACTCAGGACCGTCATTGCGGTGCGGAGTTTGTTGTTCACCAGGGTTGACGCAACGGCGAGGGAGAGCGTCCCGCCAAGTAGCCGGATGAACTGAGGTTCATTTTGGGGGATCAGATTGGATGAAGAGCAGAGAAAAGGCCGCATACATTACGCATCGCTGTGACGACTGACATATCGCGTCTGGAAACGCTTGCTTGGACCGCTATGGTCGTGGTTTCTTTGCAGTTTTGCAATCAGACCATAGTTCCTTGTTGTGGAATGCCGACTTACGCATGGTCTGAAGCGCACGCTCAGGATATCTCACCACGAAAAGAGATAAGAGAGGAATCATACCTGTCCGGAACCCGAGCCCGCAAGTATCATATACACCACGAGGGCAGCTTTGGGAGACCCAGGTCGGATGGTTGATATGCATCCGCAGGCGATGGACCAGATAGCAAAGCCCACTTGTATAATCGTCTGAATTCAATCAGGCCATACGATAAGATGTCAAGAGAGCATGGATTCGCACCCTATAGTGCCGTGTGCGGCTCACCAGCATGCCCTAGGATAGTACATAAATCACAAGTGAAATGTCGGGATCTGAGTCCGCACCGCCAACCAGCTCGCGATGCTCTGTGTGACGAGAAACGGAACGAGGAACAATCCTGTAATACGATGAAGCACTGTCTCCGTCAAAATTCAGAGGAGAATGGTACCAGCATGAAGCGAATCATAACCCAGGGCGACTTGGAAAAATTGCGGAAGGTAATACAGCGTCGAAAAGAAGACGAAACCACTACAACAATTTCAGAAAATGTGACGACTGATGAAAAGTGGCCACTTGAAACATACTTGACAAACATCGCTATAAACACGCCTGTCACAGTTGAGTGCTTGAAGATGTACACTGTCCGCAGCGATCAGTCACTGTGAGCGGCACGGAGACCAGAGGTGACGCACTCGGCACTATGGGGAGCCGCGCCCCCTTCCACTCCCAAAAGCAGAAAATGGCCACCACAACCATACTCGAAACTAGCGGCGCGAGGACGACTGAGGACTTCCATGGGAAAATCACACCTCCCTGCAAATGTTTCTGGACGCTTCACACTTCAAAAGAGATATAACATACCCATATAAGAGGCAATATGAATAGCGTGCAACCTGCGAGTGTCAGTAAGGCACCGACGTAGTCCACGGCGAGCAGCTTGCTGCTTGACTGTGAATTGGCCTGACCTTCTGTGTGTTGAAGGAAATTCACCTGCGAATGTTGCCTTGCACAGGCTTCAAGGGCAATACGAATATCACCACGCATGTGGCGACGAATGAGACGGGGATGGTGATCCAGACACACCACTGAGGGTCAAGTCAATTGATGGGAGCATATCCGACGCATAACGCACCTGCCACCCGACGTGCTGAGACAAGGCGCCGCCAATTGGAGGGCCAATCGCATATCCAACGCCAATAACTGGAGGGTAATCAGTAACACACCTTTGGGATGCCAGCGTTCATACATACCTCCCCCGATGATTCCCTGATACTTCCCCCTGCGATCATGAGTAAAACCCAGGCCCTAGAGCTGTCTCGGATGGAGCTACGTACCGCTCGCGGAGAGTGACAATATCGGAAACCACAATTTGCATCATGCTTTGCACTCCACCACCGCCGGCACCCGCGATACTTCGTTTTGATCAAATTGGGTTTTTCAAAAACATAGGAAGAACGGGACACACCCTCGGAAGACAATCAACTGAGTGATGGTCTTCGAGAATCCGGATATAAGATTTCCAAGCATGAACAACGACATGGCAAGAGCCAGTGCGCTTTTACGGCCGAAAATGTCGGAGAATCTGGGTGTACCGTCGGTAGCTGGCGAGATAATGTAGATGAAGAGGAACTACCTTCCGTACAGCGGCTGAAAGCACGTCGAAGTCAAGAGATATGCGGACGGAACCCAGGAGACAACAGCTCCGGCATTGAACGCGGAGGAAATTGTGGGGATCGCGGTGGCGACAATGACTGAGTCGAGAGAGGCGAGGGCAGCACACAAAGCCAGGCCCAGGAAGATGGGAAGGAGCTTCTTGAACGGCAATCTATTGGTTTGGTCCGTAAGCTCTACAGCATGACCTTTGGGGGTGGCGTTTCCTGGGGTGGTCGACTTATCGACTTCCGCGACCGTGGACGACGACATGGAAGAAGCGGGAGAGATGGCGGGGCAAAATCACTGAATTCATCAGAACCATCTGATTCAACGTAAGACGATACGCGATCATGTGGGACGTGGGGCATCACCGACGTTGAGGGTCGCCGCGATGGCTTTCAATATGTCCGAGGATGGATGCATGATGAATCGACCTGTATCCGCCAAGCGGCAAGCGACGTACAGTAACGGACGTGGCGTAAAGGTAAGTGGTCCGCGGCTCCGACGCGTCGGCGCACAGGATGTCCTTGAACTTGTCTTTCAAATCTGGTGCTTGCCTCCGCGTGCCCATTCTCGGCCGCAAGATCCGGCGCGGTCCTCGTCCTTCCTACGCGATCCACGAGCGTTCCTCGATGCACCCGTTCAACTCGTCATTCGGACCGGTCCAAACCTGCACCAATTCACATCGCCTCGGCTCAATGGTCGGCTCAACTGCCATTCATGACTTCAGATATCTGAAACGAAGAGGCAGAAAAACAAGAGTCCCGGGTACGAGGTTCAAATAGGGAGGGCATGCGAGAAGATGGAGGGGTTATGCGCCAGATGCGTGATTCAAAGTGCGCGGAACTTCCGCGCGGAAGTATACACGGGGGACGCCGCGGATAGGAATAAATGGTCAACTGAATTAATTGTGAGGACAGCGTATGAGGTGTGTGCCAGAGAGATGAGCCAGCAAAGAACAGCAATTTGCAGGGGTAGGTAGGTACTAGGTAGGTAGGTAGATTTACACGGCACGGTCCCGCTTAGGAACGCCGGTTTCCAGAAAGTATCCCGATGTACACGCACTAATTATACATCGAAAAATCCGGACTGTTCCGGAGAAACGTATCGACGTATTGAGAAAAGAGAGATAAAAGGTAGGAACGAAGCGGTGCGGAATCCGAGTAATGTGTACTGAAAGGAAATTTAGATGCGCACTTAATTACCCGAAGAACGGAGAATTACGGTGGCAACGAAGCGTACGCGGGGACCGGAGGTGTGAGTAGGAGAAGATTGTGTGCCAGCACGGAGAGAAGGATGGGATTGATGGGATTGATTGAATGCAGATGAAAGGAACACGCGGCGGAGGTACGTTCTGGATACGTCTAGAATCTGGAACGTGCACGAGGCCGGAAGTATCGCAGCTGAAGGAGCTGAAGAAGGAGGAGAAATTACGGGGGGACGTTTACGGAATGCAATAGCACAAGGAGCCAGCAGTAAGCCCAGGAGATGAAAAACATGCTCCACGTGGGTCACGATGATGTTCGAGCGACCAGAGCTCGCGAGAGTTACTGTATAGATCCATGGCGACTGTAACCGAGAATATCACGACACGCGTCCTGCCTGATGTCTTCCTGATCTGGTAGGTAGGTAGGTAGGTAGGTAGGTAGGATTACACGGCACGGTCCCGCTTAGGAACGCCGGTTTCCAGGAAGTATCCCGGTGTACAGATTCTGACTCGCCTTCCTCCAAGGCCATCCAGTCAGGAATTATCAGTTTTCAGGGAGACACAGTGGTCGGCCCTGTTGGAGAAATCTCGCCAGATCGATCATCAGACGCGGCCAAAGGTTTCCGACAAATGACTGGAACGCACGAAGCACGGCAGATTGATGCATTAGGCTGTGATGACAGAGAGTTGTTGTTTCCGACGGCCGCGAACTGAACAAATGTGATCGATTATACAATAGGGGCAGTCAGAGTAGAGGGTTAAGCATAATTGTCTCTTAATCTTTCCCTTAATCCTTCGTGAATCCCTCCTTAATCATGCCCAATTCTGACTTCCCCAAAACCATTGGATTCATCCTGTGATTATCCTCATGCGATTAATTCCTAGAGTGCAGTAATCCTCTTAATCCTCAGAATCGTCCAGAATCCTCGAATCGCCTCCGGAGGCGATTCAACAATTCTGAGGCATTAAGGATTTAAAGGGATTCTCCCACGCTCAAACAAATCCATAATCTCTCCTAGTCACAGTTCATAATCCCTCCTTAATCCTTTACTCTGACTGCCCCTAATTTGTTTGCTGGTTGGCTCGAGCGAAGATCACGACGTCAATGCGCACGGCTGTCTCGAGGTCATCTAAATCAGGGCGTGGAACATGACTCGAATTAGCGCGGTAACGAGGAGGTTGTGGGTCCATCGAAACAAGGATGCGGTGCAAACGATCAATTCCGGGGCCGTTAAATAAAGAATCGTCCATTTCGTGGAATAAGTATGATTTTGTAAGTTTTGCCCAAGCCCAAGCTGTGGTACCACCAGTGCCTCAATACACCGAGAGCGGAAAGTGGCTCTCGGCGGCGGACAAGAAACATCGTTTTGCCTCAGACAAGAGTCGATCAAGCGTGAGTATGTATCGGCTGTTGAATTACGGAACGCGCCAGGGATCCAGAAAGGTCAGGGACGGAAGCGGCGTGGAGGAGTTGGGAGAGAGGATAGAAAACTCATAGATGAAAGGAACCCCGACTACAGAACGATTCGTAGACTCCAGATATATCGAAGTGGGGAGTTGGGCAGTCTTGAAGTTGCCACGGGCTTCCTTGCCGCCGTTTATGAGGACATATTTGCCATCAAGTATCGGATTGAATCAAGATGAGCACCAGCGCCACGATGGATCTTGTCAGCGTCTGGGAGGAGAGACGATGCGTTGGGGTTAAGATATCGCGTTAGAGGTTGCGTATTGAACGGCAGAATGGATCATAGGTATAAGTGTCCAGGATGTTTCAATGGAGTCACACGCGAGGACTCTGCCTAGCTCTCCCGGGTGGAACGTAGAAGGCTAGAAGCCAAGTAGAATCCTTGGGATATCGATCCGGATACGAAACTCATTAGGCCGCAGAGTGAGGAAGGAGGCCAGTAGTGGAGCGAGAGCTCGAGCATCCCATTGGAAACGTGCACGAAAGGCGATGGAATCACAGGAAACACGTGTCGGGTCCGGACCGGTCTAGACCCGGAGGTCACGGCACAACGCGTGCAAACCATCTCTTTCTTTGACATTCCCACCACGACAACTGCAGAGCCGCGATGCTCGTTCCGCACCGGACTCTACGTCTACTTTCGAGCGGGAAGGTCTGAGTATTCTAATCCCCATGACACATACTCACTAGATGTGGCTCCAGCTCGACCAAACGACTTACAGGCAACCCACCACGCGCGCGCTGGGACCAAAGATCTCCTCAGGAGGGAGGGATGCGCCAGCGTGGCTTGAAACTGTCGTGAGAATGGGAGCGCTGCCGGCAACCAACCTTCTCCGCGATCTATCGGCGCCAGATTCAGTGCACGTTTTAGCGCACGCGGGGTGTGCGGCGAGAACGCTGCGTCGCAGTGTGACTTAAAGTCCACTCCGGGGTGGGCTCCCGGCGCCGTCTTCGGGCTTTTCCCCGCCTCACCTCCGCGCCGCTCACCCACCTGGATCTCGTCTACGAGGACAAGTTCCGCCAACGACAACCGCACGACAATGGTTTGCGACTACTCCAAGACCGGTTGATTGAACAAATGAACCCAGCAACTGGGCCTTCCTCGGTTTTTCAGTGTTGTGGAGCGCGGCGCACGAGGATCGTGGCGTAATCAGGTTGGCATGGCATACACGTGTCTCCCTTCAGCGCACTTCGCAGTGCGCGGCGATTCCCGTGGCCCCGGGTCTCGCCGTGCGACTAGACTCAGACTACTCTGCGCTCGTCGTGACGTAATGCTCAATTTTTTCCTCGTTTTCTCTTCGCGAGATCTTTTTGGGTTATATGTGATCTTGCCGTCTTTCTTTGTTTCTTCTGCCTTCGAATTGACGATGAGTGTATTATTTTACATCGCTCTGGCCCTGGACTGAGCTCCTGCCTCGAATCAGCGCTTTTTGCATTGAAGTCCTGGCCGTGATATCCGCCTCGGTGGTGCTTAAGCATGCGCGGTATATACATGCGTCGTGTAGGTTTTATTTATTCTAACGCCCGTCCTAGCGACATTTTTCACCTACCTTTATGTCCCTATGGACCGAGTGGCATTTACATCCTGATTTCGGCTCCCCCTCCCTGTTTCGCTGGCCGCTGTGATACCCTAAGACGAAATTCAAGGCTATTTGGACGTTGGTTGCCATTTCCTCGGCGGAAGAAAGTGGTTCTCCTTCTGATGCCTCTGCACGCTCTGTGTTGCTCCAATTCCAGTCTTATCCTCCTTTTCCAAGGACCGCCGAGTGCAGGTTCCGCGCTCGAAGCATCACTCTTAACCCGGCTGAGCCTCGTTTCATCTGCCTTTCTCTCATCGACAAGATTCTTATGTCGGCAATTTACTACTCGTAGAAGAATCTCACGTCGAGCCGACTTACTCGTCGCGTCGGCAAGTCTAATCCCGCAGCATGGTTGATATGAGATTCGAGCCACCGATAGCAAGTCCTTAAAAATGTCGCACATTCACCTCCGCAGTGAAATCTCGCCAGAATTCCATCGCCGACGCTTAAACAGTTATGACAACCAAGATAGATAAGTATGTACTGGATGTCCATTGCATGTTCACGTCCGACAGCTCACGCAATCCTTCGCAGGCCTCCCGTCCACCGACTGCTGTCTATAGCTAGGTGAGCTCCAATCGGTGTACGATGCGGAGATGTCGTTGTACGATGCGGACGTATCGGTATACGACGCGGCCGTGTCATTGCAGGACGCGGACATACGTCGCCGAACTATCGTTGTACGCCGCAGAGGTGTCGTTATACGCCGCTGAGGCGTCGTTGTACGACGCGGAGGTGTCGTATGACGGGAATGAAGGCCCGGGCCCGGGATCATTGTATACCGGCGATGTGTCGTACGATGGGGACGTATCGTAAGATGGCGACGTGGTGGTATCCGCCTCAGCCGTATCCTTCCCCGCGCCACACGCATCGCCGCCCCCAGATCCAGGATCTGCACCCGAGGTTTCTCGATTGTCGTTGTTCGTGGGCCGGCATCCATCTCGATCATTGGCCGCAACCGTCTCCGCGTACGTGAGCTGCATGAGGGTCCATGCCCATCAGGCCGCCGATGTCCCCGTACGGCGTCATCAAGCCTGGCGCAGCTGCATAACGGGAGGAGTTTAAGGTGTATGCATGGGCGTTGCGCGAGACAGCGCCAGGTGCAGAGCCGCCAGGCTGGATTGAGGGCTTTACTACACTCGCCATGCGGGCGCCGCCCCCGGTCGTTCGGTCCTCGATTCTGTGGGCTGGATTGGGTGGACTGCGCCTGTCAAACCCTCGCATTACGAACGGCTTCGCCGTCGGGATGACATCGAGCCTTTGTGCAGGCGCTTTGCTGTGGTTCGTTCGCGAGCGGGACGGGAAAGGAAGGCAGCCACAACACCCGGCCATTGGGCGACGTGCGTCGCAGATAGGGGGTGGATGTACAATGGGGGAGTCGTGGGCTGGTGGATCTGCCGTGTGTGGATTCAAATCTAGATGACTTGGACTGAACGAACTTGAGCGAGAACTGGGACCAGACCACGGCAGTGTAGTGCGAAGAGAAAACGAGGGCGATGGCCCAGTAAAGGTACAGAAAGGCGTGAGGAATATGCCCGACGAGGTATATACCGGAACGAGCAACTGTGAAGAGTGTGACGCAGTTTTCGTTGCGAATTGTTGTCTCTTGATTGGGAATCTTATCTTATCTGCTCACGGCCAATTATGGCACAGAGTGACGCGTCATCCCGGAATTCTTTTTTTTTTTTTTTTTTTTTTTTGGAGCGTTTGGGATTATGAAATTCAGTCTGCAGAAGCATTCCAAAGGTCATCTGCTGGGTCTACCAGATAAATCTAGTTAATGCCGGGGAAGTTGTCCAGGGATGAAATGCCATTACGCACAAGTACCATAGTGTAGGACTCCAGCCATAATAAATTTATCCTATCCCATTTCTTGGATCATTCAATGTCAATGGCTGTATACCCACTAAAACCCCCACTGTGTAAGTCCAATCGTCCGGCAGAGCAGCTTCGTTCATTAGTAGACCACTCCATGTTCTTAGGACAAGATCTTTATTCAGCGCAAGATGATTACCAAATTTCATTTTATTGGTTAGGATTCGATCTTGTCCTAGTGCGGAATTCACAGATTTCAGCCATCGGTTGTGAATCTCAACATCTGTAATGTTACAGTATGGGTTCTTTAGAACCTTATCATTCCAGATGTTCCAGATTGTGTGCCAGGCTGTGGATACCAGAATGGCAAATAATCGTCCCATAGCAGGGATCAATTTCCCATTTGAGTGTTTAAATTTAACTAGGTTGCAACCCAAGATAAGTCCCCAGCTGAGGGGGGGCCAGTTAGAATATTTCATGGCCCAGAGGTCCTCGGTCAGTCGCCAAATTAATTTTGCCCCTGAGGCATCACATTCCATCGCAATGTGTTCAAGGCTCTCCGGGACACCACATGTCGGGCAGACTGCAATAGCTTCAAGATTGTCAATGTGTGTCCAGAAGTCACTGACTCTGAAAATGTTGTGAATTGACTTCCAAAATAATTCACGGTGAAGTCGTCTCAGATTTGTGGAACATATAGATTTCCAAATCATTTCATTGGTAGGAGTGTAATCAGAGACTTCATGCACGGAGCACCGGATACGATCTAAGTTGATAAATGTTGCCTTCCTGATCGGTTCTGAGTGTCTGCCCTTAATGACTTTTGTAAAGATTCGCTGTGAGCCTTGTGAGATTAGAATACCTGGGCAGCTGAACATCAAATCGATTTGGGTATCAACCTCCAGTGGAGGGTATGAATGAATGCCTGCGGTTACAGGGAAAGTAATCATTGTCTGCTTGAACTGTGTCCGTGCAACACGCTCATTCAGCGCTGCAAATACTGCTTTGAAGAGCAGGAAACTTGGGTCTAACATGTCATTTTCAGATTTTGTTCTTTCTTTAATCAAAGTTTTGAGCAGAAAGTCGGATGAAGAGCATAGTAGTAAGGGGGCATTGCATGGGATTTTCTGCAGCACTGTGAGGGTAGCCCCCAATATCCCTGATCTGAAGTTGATTTTTTTGGTTGGATCGTCAAATGTGAGGTTCACAGTTGCATCCTCGTTGAGCTCATCAGAAACAATTTTGAACCTTGCCATAATTTGAGGGTCATACTGACCAGCACGCAGGACCCTGATATGTAAAAAGGCTGTTATTTGATCAGGGACTGGCTCCAATCAGAGTTGTCGTCGTGCCGGAATCTCCTTCATTGAATCATCCCCAGCGAAGATCCGCCAGCCCTTCTTGGTGTTGGCTAATCTGAAGTTTGGATCATAGGTCATTGGTTTATCAATTTCTATCTCTCCTTGGTTAGCTTCCAATTCGTCTGCTGTCAGTTTAAGCTCGTCGCAAAGGTCAGCCGTTGGAGCTAGCGGATTCCACTTTGGCATTATACAGTCTATCAATGTCTGGGCGGTCTCAATGCATTTGCCAGGGTGTACACAATCAAGTTCATTTCGATCTCTGTTGCAAGACGGGCATCCACGGTTTTTACGGGCAATGCCACTACTAGGGTTGATTGTGTGTGGCTGTCTTGCCACCGTAGTTTTCCTCGTAGCTATTATGAGGGTGTCTTTGACCGTCCGAACCTCATGTGGGTTTCTGAGCCAAATTGCTGCATCTCGAAGGCAGGTATTTTTATAAGCTGGTTGGCGGATAGCAGGGTGCTTCCATATCGGCATCTCCAGTTGGACATCACAGTCAATTGAGAGTGCTGTAAATTTGAGGTTGAACTCCTGGGCTACAGATATCATACCCTTCAGGTCGTCAGGTATCCTGTCTGACCTGGGGATGGGGAAATGAATGTTGTTTAAGAAGATATTGAGGATTTGACCTGGCCTGATATTTAGGTAGCTAGTCTCCAGGTATTTTCTGAGAATGAAGTCAACAAAATAGCACCACAATGGTCGGTCGTCTCGTGGGATGAGATAGCATTGAAGATTCCAAAGATGAATCACTTTGTTCCGAGAGGAGATATCCAGAATTCCTTTCCCTGCTTGATCAACTGGGAGGATCATTGTCTCCAGTGATACTCTGGCTGTTTTTCCGTCCCACAAGAAGGACCATATCAATTTTTCAAGTGTGTCCTCAATGTCATTTGGCATCCCTTGAACTCGGGTCAGGTATTGTGTTCGACCTCCAATTACCATACTAATGATGTGACGCTTCCCTTCCAGAGTCGGGTGTGTTGCTTGCCAGCGCATGAGATCGGTATTAATTTTTTCTAGGACAGAAGGCCATGGTGTGGTATAAGGGATGTTATTGCCGATCCTTGCACCTAGCATGTGGCAGCTCTCGCCATCAGGCATAATTTTAATAGTTGGGTCAATGTCACCAATGGGGGAGTGACTGTTGATTCGTCTTTCTCCTATGACTTTCTGCTGATAGGAGGACCTCCCAAAAGGAAGGAGCACTGTTTTATGCTCATTGAATTTTGCAGTGGATGCAGCACACCAGAGGCATAGAATGCTCTACAGAGTCTCCATGGAGTCAGTGGATTTCAAGTAGATTGTGGTGTCGTCAGTGAAAAGTGATACCACTAAAGTCTTATTTGTTCCAGGAATGACTACTCCCTCAAGATCAGATTTCCGCAGTAGGCACGCAAGCGGTTCAATAGCCAGATTGAATAATAAGCAGGATAGGGGGTCCCCTTGCCTCACATCACTGAGTTTGCCATTGATCATCACTATAGTTTTGGCGTCAGTGTACAGACTTTGGATTATCTTTGAAAATTTGGGACACAGAGAAGGTAATCATGATTAATTCGATCGTAAGCCTTCTCTTGGTCAAGGGCAATAAGTATACCGTCTTCTTCTGCAACTTCAGCGTAGTTCAGCAGAAATTTCGCTAATTTGACCTGGTCTTCAATTTTCCGCCCTTTCATGAAGCCCGCTTGGTCCAGTTTTATCAAAGAAGGGGCAACATTCATTAGTTGAATAGAATAAGCCTTTGTCATAAGCTTGTAATCTGTGTTCAACAGTGTAATTGGCCTGTAATTGCTAATGAGACCTGTGTCTCCTTTTTTGAACACGGGACATAACCATCCCATGTTGAAGTTACATCCATCGGATAATCCAAATTGTCCAATGTTGCGGTATAAGTCCGCCAGGAGTCCCAAAATGTTGAACACCCTGCCTGGCTTGTCTTTATATTTTTTGTATTCAATGTCCATGGCTTTGAAAAATTCGTATCGGATGCCGTCTATCCCCGGAGCTTTGCCATTGTTGGACAGTTTCAATGCATTTTGTATATCCTCTTCCATAAGAGATTTGTTCATTTAATTGTATTCATTTTGAGATAACTGTGCATCACACTTCTCAAGCACTTCTTCAGTGCACATCATTCGACCATAGTCGTCGTTGGAAACATCAACATATTGTATTGCCTCGTGGTAATCCCGGGCCATCTTGGCCATTCGTTTTGGACGAGTTTCGAAGCAGGGTACAGTTGAATCATTCTCTGTTGTCTTAAATTCGTTTATAGTGTTCCTCAGGTGGTACTCCTTGGTGGTACTCCTTGGTGGAACGAGTCCAATAGTCAGTCTTCAGGTTTTCACCCTCAATGTCATACCGAGCCTCTGACTGAGCCTTTTGACGGTCTGCTTCTTCTCTAAGGTAGGTTTCAATCTTTGCCTCTAGGTGCAGAATTGCGAGATGTTTGTCCTCAGTAGGCATATCTGCATCATTTATAACAAGGTTTTTCTGTGCCGTCCAGGTGCGGAGCTGGTGGGTTCTTCCTTTGACCAAGCGGGAGCATTTTTTACCTTCTGCAGTAAGGTCAATATTGAATTTGTGCCAAAGGCTTTGGATGTTCTGCTGGGTTTGCCGTTCAGTACGGTTCAACTCTTCCAGCTCCTCTGCGAGCTTCTTTGAACGGATAGAAATGTAGTTCATAAATCTTGGTGTTTTAAGGAGATAAATAGGTAAGTTCCAAATTCCTGGCCCATACTCCTTGTCTGGCCGGCATGTCAATTGGACAGAAATCAAATGGTGGTCACTGGCGATTAAACTAGGTTCAATTGACCAATTTCGATATCGTTTAAAACGGTCTACCGGTACATAGATCCGGCCCCTCATCATCCCGGCATTCTCGAGGCATTCGACCACTATGACATCAAGAAGTGCGAATTTGTATATCTTGGATGGCATCTAGGAAGGGTTGGGCATTGCTGCCCTGAGGAAGCACCACCGCGAGCCGGGCGTCCTGGGACTCCAGGATATGTGTGAGGGCCGTACAGATTTGCATCTCCAGGTCTTCAAGAGTGTCACGAAGGTTGGACGATGGCGCCGCCTGATATCTTTAGTGAATATGAGTAGGACGGTCGAGAGAGGACCTTACCTGCAATAGTAAAGGGCCCCGAAGTTCCCAGCTTGCTAATAGACTCTGGATATAAGGTGAAGGCGGTTCTTCTGGGGTCGCTGAGTAATTCTGTTCGTATCGGTATGTATGAGTGCTGGCCAAAGACATGTAGATCATGCAGGGGAAGAAAAACGCACCTTGGTTGCATAAATACTGGCACGGTGCTGGGTCGGCCTCGGGGCTACGCACATAGCACTCGTACCGCTCGACAAGCACAGCCTTGATTCGTCCAAGTTGGTTTAGGATGTCTTCCCCATTCTGACCAAGCAGAGTAAGCACGGCGCACATGAAGTTCAACGATCACAATATGAAGTGGATTTGCTGCACGAGTCAAACGGAGGCTCAAATGTGGATGGAATACGTTGAGCTTTTAGGGGATGTATATTATGCGATGAAATGAGGACCACTTCAAACGAATGTCCATCCAAGAGAAGGCAGGGTCGATGACCACTCACCGTGGTTAGATTAGCCTGCTGCTCCCCATTCAGCACGCTCATGTAATCTCAGTGCACCGGGATTTTCTCTACAATGAGAGTCGCTGCGAGCGCGAAGGCGATAAATGCACCTTCCAAACCCGCTGGAATGGTTCCAGGCCCTCCCGCCGGAGTGCATTCACACGATGCAAGACCTGGATCAATTCAAGGTCACTGTTTGGTGGTGCAACTGCTAGCAATGTGCTTGGCTTGGCTTGAAGCCAAAAAGCCAGCAAGCCAAGCCATGGCTTTGCAAAGCCAAGCCAAGCCAAAATGTTGGCTTGAGTATGGCTTTGGCTTTGGCTTCAGATATCAGAAGCCAAAGCCAAGCCAGCAAGCCAGGGCTTGGGACCCGTGGTATTCAAGCCTTGTTTCAGCTATATTCCCCGACAATTTCTGAGTGAGTGACCATCAGATTGGTCTGTTGCTCACCAATTTACGATATATTCCATTTAAGATGCTCAGATGATGGGTTGGTGAAATTTCAACTTGCAGCTCCTTTTGGCACAAAGTTTCAACATGCAATTAGGTTTGAAAAATAAATAACATGGAATAAATGGGACAGCTAACACCAATAAAACAGCTCATACATGGCATAGAGCAACCATAGACCACCAGTAATTGAGTTTTGAAAATCACTGTTCAAGCCATGGCTTAAGCCAAAGCCAGGCCAAGCCAAGCCAGACTCCATGGCTTTGGCTTTGGCTTCAGAAATCTCAAGCCAAAGCCATGGTTTCAGGGCCAAGCCAAGCCAAGAACATCACTACTGACTGCGCTGCGGCAACAAGCTCTGAGATGGTGGTGGGCCGAGTGGCAGGCATTGGATTAGGTGGCAGGAGGAGGCTAATGTTGGCCTGTCTGTCAATTGGAATGAAATCCTGATTCCAAACAGAAACTTCATTCTGCACCCCCGGTTTTCCATCTGCTCCGATGAATGAGGTGTTCCTTTGTGTGTGTTCTGTTTTAGTTTGTCCAGAGTTGTCTAACAACCCTGTCGCTGCTGCTTTCTTCTGGCCAGCATCCCCGAACAATGGGAGCATCTAGGGAAATGTGACAGTACCCCACAATGTGCACGTGACTGCGCGGCCTTGCCCTCCTTTTGAGCAGGTGGGTGCTCTTGTAGTCACTGTGTGTTAGTTGTATTTGTATGGATAGTACTGCTAAGCGAAGCCACTAAGTGAGTACACACAACTTTAGTAGGATAGGTATTCAAATTTCAATGGACACCTATCGCGCAGTTGAATGCCTATCACACAATTAAATGCCTATCCTGCATTCAAATGCCTATCATGCACACTTAAACACCTCTCACGTGCTTGACTGCCTAACAAGTCACATCAGTAACATGAAAAGTGATGCATATTTTCAGTGACCATGGTCACAATGACCACACCCCCTTCACCCCACCCAGCTAATGCCTAGTGATGGGAAAGTTCAGTTCGGTTCAGGTTCAGGGCCCTTTTCCCTGAACGCTGAACCTGAACCTAAGGTTTGGTTCGGAGAACTGCTGAACTTCGAACCTGAACCTGTGTTCAGGTTCAGTTTGGTGTTTGAACATGTTCAAACCTGAAAAAAATTTGAAAAAAATCCTCCATCTTGGAGGGAGCAAATGTTGGGCAAATAAAATAAGTTTCACTCCAGGTGTTAGCCCTAGAGTAATCTGAAAGCACTTGACTTCGTTTATGGCCACCCAGGAGCACCACAAGGACACCTAATCAATATTCTAGTGTTACTGACACGAGTGACAGACTGTGACATGCCCTCACTCTGCAGATAAATTTCTAAATCTGGTCCCAATCCTGCTCCACCAGCATCAGATGGTGATAAGCGGCAAGATTTCAACTAGTTTTGGGCCATAAGAGAGATAGAATCCTTCGAAAAGTGGCCCCACTGTGGTATTTCAGGTTCGGGGTTCGAATATGTTCGGGAAAATGGCCCCAGCCTGAACGCTGAACTGAACTTTGCGTTCAGGTTTGGCAATTTGCTGAACCTTGAACCTAAACCTGGCATTCAGTTCAGTTCGGTTCAGGTTCAAACCAAAAGCTTGAACCGAACTTTCCCATCACTACTAATGCCGTGAATAGCAATGCCCATGCCCACGTGACTTTGAGCCAATGTCCCTCGGTCCCCACTGCGAAATTTGTGTATAATAAATACATATTTTGTGGCTCAGTTATGACCAAGGCTATGACCAGTCATCACCACATTTTTCGAATATCCCAATTTGCGAGAGTTTGAATCTTTGCGTTTACATGTCAGAATTCTTCACTTCCCCCTTGCTGAATTCATCTAAAATTAATGTACATGACCATTCCAAGTGAAAATAAACCATCCTGATACTTTCTGGCTCAGTCATGACTGAGGCTATGACCGCATTTTTCGGACATCCCAATTCAGGAGAGTCCAAATCTTTGCATTTACATGTCAGATTTCTTCGCTCACCTCTTGCTGGATTCATGTATAATGAATGTATTTTACCATTCTAAGTGAAAATAAACCATCCTGGTACTTTCTGGCTCAGTCATGACCGAGGCTATGACAGCATTTTTCAAACATTCCAATTTGGGAGAGTTCAAATCTTTGCATCAAAATAAGTATAAAATGAGCCAGTTTGGACCCAAGTCCTTAATCAACCTCCTGTTTCTCCATGCACAATGCACTTTTCAATGTCTGTTCTTTCTGGCATTGTGCTTATTTAATTCCACTCTGTGAAAATTCACCCATTCCACTGGCATACATATTCCTCCTCCACTTTACTCACTCTATATCAAATGCTGTGTGTCCATTTGCAACCTTTTCACATATCCATCCTAGGTTCAATTTATTACAAACATGCCTGATGGTAAAGCAATGTGGCAGTTTTGTCTGTAAAACCAAAAAGTAAGTGGCTTGGCCCCAGTTGAACACACAATCCCATAAGTACTGGGAAATATTCAATGTTTAACGGCTATGGCCACCTCCACCCCTGAGCCTTCTTCAACCTTGTACCAACTCACATATCCTCCGCTCTTCTTGCATTCTCTGATCCAACCAATGCCATCACACACTTGATCATTGGTGTGCCGCCCTTGGCGATGATGTGCCACAGATGTCTACTGAGTGCCACGGATAAATGGCATGTGCCACACTCTTCGTGTGTTGTGCGCACTGCATTTGAAGCATCTGAACAACCCTGTGGTCACACAGGGGGGAGAAAGCCTTGGTGGGTAGGCATTCATGAAACAATAGGCACTGTGAAGCAATAGGCATTCTCCTGCATAATGGGCATTTTTTAATAGTGATAGGCATTAGTCCCATCAATAGGCATCATCCAATGCCTATCATGCTAAAGTTGTCGTGCCTCTGCTAAGTGCATAGATAGTTTGAGGAAAGGAAAATGAACTCTGACAGCAGGAATACTGGCATGGCTCTGGGGTCAGGGGAAGGGCTGCGCACATAGCGCTCATATCGCTCGACAAGCACGGCCTTGATCCACCCAAGTTGTTTGAGGATGTCTGTGCCATTCTGCAATGGCGATCAGCACTAATAAGTATCTGATGGAGGAATACAACAATATTTGGAGATGGACAAATTGTAATACAATAACTAACAAGATACAAACAAGGAGACAAATTTTTCCTCTGCTCATAAGTGAGTGTACTTGTGTACTCACCATGTACCTGGATCTTCTCCAAAATCAGGGCTGCATGTGCATACTCAATAAATGCAAGTTCCAGATCTGTTCCCACATCGTGACTACCCTCCTTATCCTCTCTATCACAGGGGGCAGAGCCCACGGCATCTAAAAAAAAAGCCGATGTGGTTTATGTGCGGTTTATGTGAGGAAGTTGGCCAGAAGTTGGCCGGAAGTTGATGGTGGACAAGATAAGATGTTGGATAAGACAAGATAGGCTGTGATTCACAGTCACCTGAGAGCCTGATTGAAATATATCCCGTTGAGTTTAATACCACAAGGGTGTTCAAGGAGATGGGGAAGGAACTGGGCATGGATATTGAATAATCCTTGAATTTCAGCAAACAAAAGGCAAGCCAAATTGTACGAAACAATTTGTGGGATGCCTTGACACGTTGCTTACATGAGAACACATTGTTTGATGGCACGTGTTGCACCATTTCTTTGTCTCCTCCAAGTCATTCCTCCCCATGTCTTCTTCATCCGGACAAAATGCTGAAGCTGGTCCCTCATCTGCCCCAGCCGGGGCCTCCACTGGCAGTAACTCAGACAGTCCACAGACTGGGCAGAAGAGGGGTGCAAGAGATAGACCACCTGTCGAAGAACACACCAGCACCAAGAAACCACATTGTGGTCCAAAGGGCAAGGCCAAGGCTCACCAGTACCACATTAAGCAGGATCAGGTCCAGAGGAGCACAAGGGCACCAAGGTACACCAGCAATCTGCTACTCTTTGTTCGCCATATGTGCTAATGTGCACTGCCATGAATTTAGGAGTGCATTTATCTCCATGGATCCATCATATATGGAGTAGTCTGATCTGCGTGGCTCCTCCAGCACCTTCTGCGGTGGATATCACCACATTTGAACGTCGCTTTGAGCCTGGCTTCTTACCAAAGCTGGCCACCAAGCTTCGTACAACATCGACGGCACATGTTGGGGCATCACAAATGATCAAACTACTCCGGGCGAAAGCAGAGGAGGAGTGTGGAAATGGCAGTGACATTGCCAAAAATATTTTGCAAATCCCCAAAGTGTTTCTCATCAGCATCTATTCGACAGTTCTCTCTGCAGGCCTCGAGCGCTGGTGCCCTGACATCATGAGCCCACCAGGCTCAGTCTACAATCAGGTTCATGAGCTTGTCTTTGTCCAATTGTTTAAAGCCGTTGCTGGTGCATTCATGTACAGGCTCTGGGCGCCAACACCTGTGGGTGTCAATAACCATGCTCTTGTCACCGACCTCTACCACAATTTTGAATTTCCCTACATGCAGACAAAGGTGAAGATGGAGAGGAAGGATCCAGGAAAGCTCGCACAGGCGGAGGACGACAATAATAATGTCAGGTGTTGTGCACAAGTAATTTCCTATTCATTTCCGACTTGTTCTGTGTCTAACATTTATTTTCTATAGCTAGGTGATAAGCACTTCGGTTTTGCTGCAGAGGATAAGCAACCCAAAAGGGTGCTTGCCTTGGTCGGTGAAGCCCATTGCCATTCTGATGATGAGTCTGGCGACAACGATGATGGCAAGGGCGTCTTTTTTGTCAACAAGAAGACTGTGCATAGCGCCTCTGCCTCCTCCTTCATTCATAAACTCGAGGCTTGGCGTCTCAAATTTTCCCTTGCACAGAAGGGCTGGAAGCACACCAACTTTGCTGAGCACACGTGTGTGTGTCTTCCTGATGATGAAGCCGACGAGTCGGACATCTCGTTTCACATTCCAAAGGCTGCCCCTCTCGACTTCTTCGATCCTCCCTTTTTCAACGATCTCCCTGCCAAAACTCGGTTCCAGCACAGCAAGAACAGTATCGCATTGCCACTTCTTCAATACCATGACCAAACGGACTACAAGACAATGGCCAAATCAACATTCATGGAGAAGTATGGCAATGATGTCCTCAAATTGTACAACATTCCAAGCAAGGAGGAGATGGAAGAGGTGGGAAATAGTGGCTGGGATAGTGAGGAGGTCAACAAGACGATGGACCAGGATTAGGTGTGCCACGCGTGGACTTTCCACACTACATATGTTGTTTTTGCTTGTTCCCACTATGTTTGTAGTCCTGTATATGCCGTTATGCCATTATGCCACATGCTTTATGGTAAATTAATTGTATTGTAAAGCAATACAGATGAATACTACTTTTCACCCGACGAGGGCCACACCTCCTGGGGCCAGCAGATCCCTGCATGCAGAGGCCGAATCTGAATCTACCGCAGCACTTGCCTTCCCCCCCTCCTCCAGAATGGCAGAGAAAAGCAGTGGTGTGAGCAGCAGTGCTATGCCACAATACCCGCCCTGCCCCATGATCCCCAATGGTGTCCACATCACCTGCTCCCCACGTGCTTATATCCCCCTATATTCCACAGATCTGTGTGCATACCACCATCAGCAGAGGAGGAGGAGGTGGTGGGATGTATTCCCATGGCAACGAAGGGTGCGAGCAGCACTAGAAGCAGATACGCATGTATATTGTGCATGCTGCCGCAGGCTCGCTAGCTGGATGTGCATAAGTGCAGGGAGGAGGGAAGGTGGCAGCAGCGGAGGAAGTGGGAGGGCCTGTCAGATGTGCAAAACACGTGCAACAGGTCAGAGATGGTGTCCTCCTCACAACACCATGAGTGCAGGGAGAGGTGCGTGGTGACGAGCACAGAAGCAGAGGTGCAGCAGAACCTGCGAGGACCAAAGGGTGGGGCAACTCCAGCGTGGTCAGTTGCATGAAAGAACGAGCACGGCATGGGCCAAGACTCGACATGGCGATTGGGGGGCGATGTGCACAGCCATGTGAGCGGCAGGTCTGTGGGTGGCAGGGGGAAGCTTCATGGGCATCTGCCCGCTTGAGTCTCATCGCGCTTGAACACCCAATGCCCACAATGCGGAGGCGACAGGGCCCGTGCAGCCCATGCAAAATGGAGAAGCGCCCAGCGAGAGGACGTGCGGTGACACCAACTTGGCGGTGGGTCCTTAAGGGTTAATTGCCAACACTGGTAATTGTTGATTCATGTGTGATGATTACCATCCTTCCTCCCCAGTGCACCGACATTGAAGCCACAATGACGACTTACATGAATACAATGTTGCCTGTGAATTTAGTGGTGTTGGCAGCTCCTGCAGATGGTTCAGATCGAGATTACGGTTTCCTGGACGAAGAGTCAAAGACTTGGTGTGTGTCCCTTCCTTACTCCATTGACTTTGATTTATTCCTTCCAGCGTGTTACTCAAATTTATAACTAAAAGACCAACTGTTTTGTCACCTTTCAAGAGGATGAAGTAAATTTATTTTTGCTTTAGGTCCACTGCTTGTTCCCATGTTCAAGATGGCTGGAAATGTCCCAAATCAAAGTTCATGGACATCCACTCAGACACCATTCCAGCTTCCAGTTGGGAACAACATTGCCTTATAGCAAATGACCCAATTTGTCTCATGTCACTGACAAGAACTGACTGCAGCCACAACATCTATCTCCAACACCTTGGTTGGGTGCTTTTGGCTCACTACTTGACTTATGGAATTAATGTGTCAATGTTTTAAAAAAAAAACATAAGTATGAGTACATGCCGTGCAGCACAGCAGCCCTAACCCCCAAGTGCACGAATGAGCAGAAGGAACCATTACCCCAACTAATTTCTCCATCTGAAGATTCTGTGCTTGTTGTCGGTTCCAGGGAAATTGCAAATAAGTCTGATGGTATATTCCCTTGGCAAAAGAGTCTCTCCACTCCATGATGATTGGGATACTTTCAGTCCGATGTGAGGGAGCTTATCGCTAGAGCAAGGAATGGCAGACTTGGTAATGAGTCTAACATTCGATGACTACAGTGGATGCAGCCTATCTTAGTCATTGAAGCAGAACACCTTGCTCCATGGTTCTTCTTCATCCTTTACAAAGCCACTGTAGGGGTTGATGCCCTTGTACTCATCATCATCTTCCTCACCTGCAGTGAACTGGATGATATCCTTCCAGTCGTTGCCAGAGTACTTGTGCTCCATGGACCAAGTTCATGCATGACAGCAGTCAACAGAGGGGCTGCTAGTATCTTGTCCTTCATGCTGAACAAGGTTTTGGCCATTGCTTGCAAGGTTCCAGGAGCATCAGGAGTGCTCAGCTTGACAGTAGCTGTCTTGGTACCGACAATCTGACTGAAAACATTAGGCCAGCCTGCCTGGCCCATGCTGGGAGACACGACTATGGACAGATGTAAGCTGCCTCCATCAGGGTCAGACACATCCCAAATACTTACCGGTGAAGATGCCCTTCTCCAAATCCATCCCTTTGTCGATGACACCACCACCATCTGAAGACGCAGTATATCTTAGACAGATGTCAATGTGCAGCAATGGACAAACCTCACTGCAGCTGATCTCGATAACACGGTTCTCCAAGTCAAGTGCAAGGGGTATGATGTAACAGAGGAAGCATGGCAGGGAGGGCAGTGTATAAAATGGCGCAGGAGGAAGGCACGAATGCAAAGGAGTGTGGTCTCAAAGAATGTGGAGATTTTACTGACAACAGACATGATGTTAAGAGTGAAAGAGAGAAGAGACAATATTCCACCTTACACTGATGATCATCATGGCCAGCCACTGGTCTACACCGCCAATGGTCAGACACATAGCCACCAGCTGAAATTGACTTGCTAGACACATGGCAATCATTCTGGAAGATCCAGCTAGGTTTCATCAAAATCTGTGCAGAACTCACCGAGGTTTTGAGGTTTCTTTCAAAACTGCTCAAAAATTTTTTTTTTTCGTTCACACCTTCAGTACTGCAATTGATACAAATAGCTTGTAGGTGCTGCAATGCTTTATTTTGACCTAATGTTGAACATTTTTGGTGTGGTTGAGATTTGGTGAAGTGTATCATGTGGTCATGCACAACTCGTGTATGGGCCTAACAAGACCAAACTCTCATTTCAAATTTCAATGGTGCAGTTAGAAAGTCATGCCAAGAACATCAGGAAAAATGAAATGCCATATAGACATGGCTGGGGGCTATGCATGTCTATCATTGTCTATGGTGGTTTATATGACCACCCCACCTGTGTATGTGTCTATAGTGGGCTATGGATGTCTACAAATTTGAGCTTCTTCTATACTATGGTGGTCTATTACTGTGTGTCAGTTTCATGCCCTACAATCGTGGATTTTTCAACAACATACTCAAGCTGCTGGCAGCCCAGTATGCCAAGTGTAAGACCCAGAAGCAATAACATGGAATGAATAAAACTGGTCCAGAGGTTCTATCACTTGTATTTGACAAATATTCACAGGTGTTGAGGCACAACCAACATACGCTGCCAGATATAAATCCTACATCTCAAGTCATCTTAGTCAAGCCTCAGTTATAGAGGTTAGGGATCCATGTTCAAGATTTAGTTATTGCTCTGTGGTCTAGTTGGTAAAGTTAGTAGTCTTTTGTTTTCAGTGTTTTCAAGAGGTTGTAGGTTTGAATCCCAGCGGTTACAAATTTGCTCATTAACCTGTGGATAATAATAATAATATAATATAGTAATAGTAATTCCATGTCTGGGCCACTGGAACTACTTCTCCCCAATTGCTGAAGACCCACTCATACAATGTGAAGTGGGGTTTTGTTTTTGCCATTCTAGCTGATGTATGACTCCCATCAGGCCTATGGAAGCTATGAGCACTACGATAAGAACTACGAGACCTATGGTGGCTATCATATCTACCCAACTATGGTAGACTGGGTGGGGTCTATGGTGGTCTATGTGGTGGAAACCGCTCCTCCCACCTTTCTATATAGATAGGAGTCTGCTATGTCATCTTTCATGTCTATGTTGGGCTATCTGCATCTACAGTGCAACTTCAGATTTTCCTGATGAATGCAGCAGGCTATAGCAGGTAAATTCTGGTGAGGGAGTCATCCTCCAGTGGCAAAATCTTCATTGCATTGACAGTCTTTCCCTACAAGTGTAACTAACATTACAATAGAATACATCAACCCATACCATAATACAGTCTAAGCTTTCTTACAGCACTTTTGGAAAACCTTGACATGCACCACTCTTTTTTTTTTTTGAACATAAAATAGCATGTGCATGGTTCGGCACCCAAGTCACAACCCCAGAACTGTTTTAACATGCGTCAGAGTGAGCAGAAAATTGTTGGAATGCCCAGAGGCCTGGGTTGAGCCTGCATACTTGCCTCTCAAGCCAACTTAAAACTCACTCTGCTGATTGTGCCGAACCATCACATGATGTTTTTAATTACGAAAAAAAATTGGTGCATGTCAAGGTTTTCTGAAAGTGCTGTAACCCATACCCCTTGGTGGACGGACCAAAGCATGGGTTACAACAGTGTGAGATTGGCATGAGAATATTTTCAGGTAAACCTGATGACCCTTCACACATGCATAGAATAATAAGCAATAAATTGCTGAACTGCATTCAGCATCATTAGAGTATACTGTGGGTATTTTTAAAGAGTCCCAACAAGAAACATGCCTGAAAAAGTCCAGTTTTGGCAACATCAAGCAGTTTTGGTTCGAATTTTGCATTCAAATCAGGCTCAAATGGCTTCTGGTGAACCTGAAATGTGTCAGTTACATTTTGAACAGGCTTCTACCATATCTTAGGCTCAAATTTCTAACAAGACTTCCCAAAAATGTATGGATTATGGAGTACCAGAGAGTAATGGGATTTAATTGGGAACCACCTTGGTGGACACCAAGAACCTATGGGGTTTAACAGACCACAGGTTATGACAGCGATGGGTTAAGACAGCTTAAAATGCATATAATGATAAAATATTGTAATATAATGGCAGCATAATATTAGTTCTAACATTACAACCCCACAGCATTTAATTGTAATTCTACCATTCAGTGTTTAGCACCCTTTGTGCATAACATTTGTATGTGCAGCTGACTACCTAAAGTTTGTGTATAAAATAAGAGAATGGTGAGAACAGCACCAGTAAACCCATGGGATGGTTCCGGGACGTGAACATTGCGACCCAGAATAGAAGGGCATGGTCTGTGCACATCAACCGAACAAGCACAATGTTGTTTTCCCACAAAGCCATTCCCCCCTTGATTCCCTCTCTCCACCAGCCGCTTTGCTTTCTCAGGACGACTTCCACCTTGAGGTCATCCAATCTGCACCACGTCTCTTCCAACCATTGCCCTACAGTCCATGTCTTGACGCCAAGCCAAGCCGAATTCTTTCATCCACCGCCGCACAGCAGCTTCATTGTCCACTCTTCTTCCCAGGTCATTGCCAAGCTGTCAAGCTAGTGGGAAGTCCTGCAAGACCTCCACTTACCCTCCACAACTGTATTGAAGACCACATTGGGTCAAGGTTGTTTCTGGTCATTAAGCCTCAAGTACTCATTGTGTCACAGTGTGTCATTTTTAACACTCTCTGCCTCCTCAAATCATTTTTTTTTTGTATCCTCATAATGTCAAATTGTCGGATCACTTCAAGTACTCCAAGCCCACATAAATGCACCCTCAAGCCAAGTTTGTCCCACATGTGCTTCAAATCCCCATTGGCTCCAAGTGTCTCTCTTTCTCGAATTGGCAACACTTCAATCAAATCAACCTGTGCTTCCAGATCTCATTCAGATGATCTGGTACATAGGCCACAGACCATGTGACAGTTGCATGACAAATCACAGGTGACAGAACTTTTTTTTTTGGAGTGTTTGAGATAATGAAATCCAGTCTTCAGAAGCATTCCAAGCCCATCCACTTTTGTTGCTGGTTTTGAGCCAGTCATAGCCAGGAAGTAGCTCAGGAGGAAATGCTGTTACACACAATATTCAAACCAGTGTGCGACTCGGACCCGAAAAAATTATCCTAAACCAGTTCTATCAATCATGGGCTGCATACCCACTAAAACCCCTCCATGTATGTCCAATCATCTGGCAATGAGTCTTCGTCCAGAAGTAGGCCACTCCATGTGTTCGACACTAGTTGTTTCTTCAATGCAAGTGGGCCAAATTTAATCTTATTAGTCAGAATGCAGTCGCATTGTAAGGCCCTGTTCACAGCTCTCAACCATTGGTTCTAAATATCGGTCTCAGTAAGCATTCTGTCTGGATGGTTTATTACTCAGTTTAGACGGAGGCTCCATATAAGATGCCATGCAACAGAAACTAGTATGGCAAATAGTCTGCCCTTTTCTGGCAGAATGATGCCTTTCACTGATTTAAATCTTACAAGATTGCAATATAGAATCAATCCCCAGGTCAGCGTTGGCCAACAATCATATTTCATTGACTAAAGTTGGGTTCCATTTTGGCATAATGCTGTCTATCAGAATTTTGGCAGTCTCAATGCATTCTCCTGGATGCTCACAATCCAACTGGGTTTGGTCTCGATAACACAATGGACAGTCGCAGTTTTTAAATCCTATTCCTGAGGGATTCACTTGGTGAGGTTTTCTTGTGACCATTGTTCTCTGTGTCGCCATGGTGAGGGTGTCATTGACTGTTCGTACTTGATGGTTTAACCTGAGACACTTTGCAGAATCTCGGCAACAAGCATGTTGATACTGCAGCCTGTTTATGGCAGGATGTTTCCAAATGGGCATTTTGAGCTTTACTTCATTGCTTACTGACAAAGCCATAAACTTTAGGTTGTATTTCTGGGCTGTCAGGACCATTCACTAGTCTCGTTCCCGACGTTATAGGGCGCGTCTTAGCAAGAGTAGCAGCTGCACTGGGGATATATATAAGCGACGGAATGATCCGAGGCAGACGTTTTGATGAGATTTGATTGCGGAAGACTGCCCTATAACGTCTGGTGCAGTTCGTATACAAAACGGGCAATCGAGTCACGCCCGCCTTCCTCTGTTTCGTTTTTGCTCATCCCTCCACCCTAGGGCTCCAAAGTTTTATCTAGTACATTCCTCAAGACTTTGCCATCACAATGGGACCCATAATGGTGTTTTCTCTGCCGTAAATTAATTAATATTGGCTATTCCATCAGACCATTGCCTTGGCTGAATTGAATCGACTATTCGTCTTAATCGTGCCCAGAAACATGTCTAGGAGATCTATATGATGTACCAGTGTGTGCTCCATCCCTCCGCGCATTTTATTACACCGTCCTATCGGCATTGGGGAAAGTTTTGGGGAAGTCCGCAAAATGTTCACTTCTTGAAGTCATTCCTAAAAGCACGCCTCTTGTCGATTTTTTTGTGTAGGACTCTTTCATTATTAACTAAAATTATATTGAAGACGATTCCAAATTCTCTAAGGTCCCATTCCAGCCATATACTCGAAATCCGAGTCCGAGTACAGTTTGTGACCGATGTGACCAGATAAGCGATGGCATGCTATCTATACGAACTGCACCAGATGTTAGGGTGTGGTCTTCTGCAGGTCTTTTTCATCATTTCCTCTGCCCCATCATTTTGATGTTTGATTCCGGCACGCAGCGGCACACCCTAACATCTGGAACCGAGATTAACCATTCACTTGATTTCTTCTGGCAGTGGAGTTCTGTGGGAGATTGGGATGTCAACATCTTTTAAGAAAGCATTCAAAATTTGACCCAGTTGGAAATGGAGGTAGCTTGTCTCTAAGAATTTTGTCAATATGTAATCAACGAAATATCATCACTGTGCTCTTTCATGTCCGTTTACAAGGTACGACTTCAGATTCCATAGATCAATGGCTTCGTTTCTGGTGGGGATGTCCAGGATTTGTTTACCTCCCTTGGCAATGTCCAGAATCATAGTTTCATGTACGACTCTGGCCTTTTCTCCATTCCAAAGGAAGGCATGCTCAGCCTTAATTAGTGTGTTCTCAATATCTTTCGGCATACCCTGCACTCTGGTCAAGTATTGTGATCTGCCTCCAATAACCATGTTTATGATATGTGTCACGTACCGTGACATCGGACTCCCTCGGCCTCCGAGAATCACTGAATTGTAACGTCCCATTCTCATTGGCTACTTCATTCACCATATGCTCAAGACTCCCTATGATTCACTATGACTTTCTTCGTCGGCGTCCTCGGCCTTCTGACGTCTGCCAACACAGCATTGACTTACATTGACTCCTACATACTCATTCCCATCGTGGAGCCTATCGGCCTCCGATGATTAATTACACTACAATATCATTTAAATAGCTCGATGTACTCTTGCTTCTAGTCAGTTTGAATATCGACTAAGTTTCCCTCTTCTCAAGTCTGCATCCTCTCGGTCTTCCGTTCTCCTCCGAAATTGGACACTGGGTGTAGAGAAGGGCGCAGCGCACGAGCTGAAGCCAAGTCCACTCCCTCCGTCGGTCCCCGATTCGGACCTCCGTCCGGGATCCGATAGGACTTCACACTTATCCACGAAGTCCCCTTTGTGATGTTCCTCCTTATCGTTCACATAAAACGATTGTCTTGACAGGACCCATCGGACCCCAATGGGCCCTGACGGAATCTGGTACTTGACAATATGATGTCTTCCCTCGAGACTTGGATTTGTCACATTCCATTGTTCTAGGTCACTGACAATTTTTTCAACCACTGAAGGCCAAGGTGTAATGTATGGCACATCATTTCCGATCCATGCACCCAACATGCAGCATGTCTGGCCATCAGGAACTATCTTAATATTTTCGCTGATTGTTCCAATTCACATCTCATCACTTATCCGTCTTTCCTGTAGTACCTTTGCATGATATAGGGCTTGGCCAAATGGTAATAGCACTGTCTTGTGTTTTTTTTATACACAATTCTGAAGGATGAAAATGCTCAGTAAGAATAGATCTTTCAGTTGGCTTTCAAATATTGAACAACATCACTCTGCAACCTCCTGGCAGAACTATTGGAAAGTCTGTGACCATGGTCCAAATAGTACAGTAACACAATACGGACTAATTTCTCTGAGTGTCTGTGAGAGTTACCTATGGTGATCACAAGTAGCTCTAGTGTTGCATATTTGAAATCCAGTCATTTCCACTGGTTGAAGTATTCAAGTTTTTGAGCTCAAAAACTGATGAAAAACTAACAAAGTTTTTCATCAGTTTTTCACTTGGAAATTGAATGAAAGATTCACCAGTTTTTCACCAGTTTTCCAGTAACACTGGTTGAACATTTCAAGTTTTGCACTGAAAATTTTGGTGAAAAATGTTTTGAATTTTACAGTAATTTTTCACCAAAAAAGTAGGTGAAAAACTTGAAACATTTTGGTGACCTTTTTGAACCTTGTGAAAAATTTCTGAAAAAGTGCTGAAAAAGTTTTGAAGTTCAAAAATTCATGAAGAAGTTACAAGTTTTTCACTTGGTTTTTCACTGAAAAATTGCTGTAAAATTCAAAACATTTTTCACTAGTTTTTTCACCAAAAAACTTGAAATGTTCAACCAGTGTAATGTGGTAAAAATTTTAAAACATGTGAAAAACTGATAGAAAAGTCTTGAGTTTTTCACCAGAATTTTGAACAAAAATACCAGTGAAAAACTCATGATATTTTTCACCCGTATTTTCACTGAAAACTTGAAATGCTCAACCAGTGTTCATTCCATGGTTGACCCTCATTCTGACACAAAACCGACAATAATATGCTGGATATTCATGCCCTACGGACTCTGTCTCAACAAAACAATGCCAAAGATATGGATATAATGTGTCCAGAACCACTTGATGTCATGACAGTGGTCTTAACACACACCCAAAACATGCCTATACACAACATAAATATTCAGATTGGTACCGAGGGCCCTCCTGGTTCATGCGAGGGTTTCGGGGACGTGGTACATCCTTCTCGTCAGTGCCTGCCAGCTATGAGTTCAGAGAGTGAAACCAGCAGGAGTCAGGGTGATGCAGGGCCTAGCTCCGACTACCCAATGTATGGCCCCTTCTGTAGCAGCTCTGCTGCTCTGGCTGCTACAGCGATAGGCGAGGGTCAGCACCACTGTTCCCTACTAACCTTCGAAATATGACTGCTACAGACCATGATTCACCATGGCTGATGCCCGTGTCGTCCACAGTGGCTCCTGATCTGTGGAACTGACCTAACAGCCATATTACGAATGGTATGCATGCAATTCCGGATATAAATATGGGAGGTGTAGAGGGAATGTGTAACGACTCCCATACTAACAATTTTAACAATGCAGCAGGACATATAGTTGATGATATTGGCATGCTGCCCATACATTCAGACACAAACCCAGAGAATATAAACACAGGGCAATATCAGATCCCCGAGAATTGGGAAGAGATAAATATACAGATCAGACAGAGGAATAAACCTCCAAAACTTGCTTGCTCAGCAAGTTCACACATTCGAACATAACGATCACATCTCAGAATATAAATGGGAGAGAAAAAAATAAATCTATGACCAATACAGGACACAAATTCACATATGTGAAGAAGATGGTCGATGATAATCAGATAGGTGTTCTTGCCTTGCAAGAAATACACATGGATGACATCACTGCTAGCCAGTTTAATAACATCTACAGAAATTGGTTCAAACTGTTCAACTCTGGCCACCCAATAAAACCAGACTCCACAGCTGGAGTTTGAACAAAAAATATGTTGACATGGAAAATGTAAAGGAATATGTCCTTATTGAGGGGCATGCAGTCATGCTTGTTATCCCATCGCATAGGGGAGAAACCATAAATATTCTCAATATCTACGCCCTGAATACACCTCAGGAAAGAGAGAAAATGTGGGCTCAAATATGGTATTGTTACTTGAAAAATTCAGGGCTTCCATTTCCAACCGAAACACTGGGTGATTGGAATTTTGTTGAAAATGTCAAAGATCAGATATCTAACAAGGAGGAACCAGTACCATTGAGTTTCTTATGCCTGAAAGCCCTCTTTCACAAGACGGTTGGCAGACAACATTCCCTGAGACACATGAATACACTTGCTTCCAGAAACGCACTAATGCAATTACAAATGAGATCCATTTGTCCGGTTCACACCTTGACCGAATTTACATCCCAGTAGACCATTTTACACGATATCGAAATTGGTCAATTCAACCTAGCTTAATCGCCAGTGATCACTACTTAATTTCCGTCCAATTGACATGCCGAGTAGCTGAGCAGTATGGACCAGGAATATGGAACATCCCTGTATATCTCCTCAAAACTCCGAAATTTATGAAATATATTTGCACTCGATCAAAGAAACTCTCAGAAGATCGGGAAGAGCTGAACAGCACTGGGCAGCAAAGCGGGCACAACATCCAAACTCTGTGGCAGAAGTACAAGGATGACTTTACCGCAGAAGGTAAAAAATGCTCCCACTTGGTCAATGAAAGATCACACCAAATTTGTACATGGACAGTGCAGAACCACCTTATTATCAATGATGAAGACATGCCTACTGAGGAAATGCATCTTCAAATTTTACACCTGGAAGGAAATATTGAAACCTATCTTAAAGAAGAGGCTGACGGCAAGAAAGCCCAGTCTGAAGCTCAATATGACATCAAGGGTGAAACTCTGAAAACACGCCACTGGACTCAATCCACCAAGGGGTACCCCTCAGAAATACCATAAATGAATTTAAGAGAACAGATAATGATTCAACTGTACCCTGCTTTGAAACCCGACCAAAACAAATAGCGGAAATGGCCCGTAATTACCATGAGTCTGTCCAACGAGCTGATATCCCAGAGGAGGATGACTATGGCCGAGTGATGTGCACTGAGAAAGTGCTTAACAAATGTGATGCACAATTATCCAAAGATGAGTATAACGAAATGGACAAGGATCTAACAGAAGAGGATGTACAAAGTGCTCTTAAACTATCTAGTAATGGCAGAGCCCCAGGAGTAAATGGGATCTGATACGAATTTTTCAAAATAATGGGCATTGAATACAAAAAATCTAAAGACAAACCAGGAGCTTTCAACATCATGGGCTTCCTTGCAGACTTGTACCAGGACATTGAACAATTTGGAATAGCAGATAGATGTAACTTTAACATGGGATGGTTATGTCCTGCATACAAAAAAGGAGACCCAGGTCTCATTAGCAACTACAGACCGATTGCATTGTTGAATACAGACTATAAACTTATGACAAAGGCTTACTCTATGTGATTAATGAATGTTGCCCCCTCCTTGATAAGGCCAGACCAAGCCGGTTTCATGAAAAGGTGGAAAATTGAGGACCAGGTCAAATTGGCTAAATTCCTGCTTAACTATGCTGAAGTGGCAGAAGAAGATTGGATCCTTATTGCCCTTGACCAAGAAAAGGCATACAACCGAATTAACCATGATTACCTCCTGCAGGTCCTAGACCTTATGTGCTTCCCTCCCAAATTTTCAAAGACAATCAAAAGTTTGTACACTGATGCCAAAACCATAGTTATGATTAACAGTGAACTCAGTGAACCATATATTGTTACCAGGGGTGTAAGACAGGGAGATCCCCTCTCCTGTTTATTATTCAATCTGGCTATCGAGCCTCTTGCATGTCTGCTCCAGAAATCTGATATCAAGGGAGTAATCATTCCCAGAACAAACAAGAATCTGGTGTTATCACTTTTTGTTGACAATACAACAATTTACCTGAAATCCACTGACTCCATGGAAACTCTCTGGGGAATTCTACGACTCTGGTGTGCTGCATCAACTGCGAAGTTTAATGAGCACAAAATGATACTTCTGCCCTTTGGGAGGCCCTCATATCATCAGAAAGTCATAAGAGAAAGACAAATTAATGATCAATGCCCAATTGGTGCAATCAACAAAACCATTAGAATTGTCCCCCACGGCGAGAGCTGCCATATGCTAGATGCATGGATTGGAAACAAAATCACTTATACTACACCATGGCCCTCCGTGTTGGAGAAAATAAATGCAGATATCATGCGCTGGCAAACAACACTCCCAACACTTGAAGGGAAACATCATATCATTAGCATGGTAATTGGAGGTCGGACACAGTATCTGACCAGAGTCCAAGGAATGCCAACGGAAATTGAAGAAACTCTTGAAAAACTGATACAGTCCTTCTTGTGGGATGGAAAGACAGTGTGTCTCTCGAGACAATGATCCTCCCAGTTGATCGAGGAGGCAAAGGAATTTTAGATATCTCTTCTCGAAATAAAGCTATTGATCTTTGGAATCTTCAATGCTATCTCATGCAAAGAGAAGATCGACCACTGTGGTGCTATTTTGTTGACTTCATACTCAGAAAATACTTGGAGACCAGCTACCTAAATATCAGGCCTGGTCAAATTATCAACATTTTCCTGAACAACATCCATTTCCCCATTCCCAGGTCAAACACAATACCTGACGACCTCAAGCGCATGATCTCTGTAGCTCACGAGTTTAACCTCAAATTTACAGCACTCTCAATCAATCGTGAAGTGCAGCTTGTTATGCCAATATGGAAGCACCCCTCTGTCTGCTATCCAGCTTACAAAAATGCCTGCCTTTGCGATGCTGCAACCTGTGTCAGAAACCAACATAAAGTTTGAACTGTTCAAGATGCCCTTATAATTGCTACGAGAAGAACTACGGTGTTAAGACGACCACACACTATCAATCCTAGTGGTGTCGGACGAAAGAATTGTGGATGCCCTCCTTGCAATAGAGATCGAAATGAACTTGGTTGCCTTAACCCTGGCAAGTGCATCGAGACCGCTAAAATGCCAATAGACTGTATTATGCCAAAATGGAATCCACTTGTCCCAATGGTAGACCTCTGTGATGAGCTTGAACTGACAGCAGAGGAGATAGATGCTAACCAGCAGGAGGTTGAAAGTGACAAACCAATGACCTATGATCCAAACTTCAGATTGCTTAGTGTCCAAAATGGCTCCCGGATTTTTGCTGGTGATGATTCAATGAATGAGATCACCGCAAGACGACAAGGTGCATTAGAGCAGACCCCAGAGCTGATAACAGCCTTTCTACATATAAAGATTGTATGGCCTGGTCAGTATGACCCCCAAGTCATTGCTAGATTCAGAATTGTTTCACACGATCTGCAGGAGGATGAAACTGTCTGCCTCATATTTGACAATCCAACCATAAAAATGAACTTCAAATCAGGAATACTGGGTGCTGCCCTCATCCTCTTACAGCAGTTGCCAAAGAATGTCCCCTTATCACTATGCTCTTCCTCTGACTTTCTGCTCAAAGCACTGATTAAAGACTGAACAAAATCTGAAAACAATATGCTAGACCCAAACTTCCTGCTTTTCAAGGCAGTATTTGCAGGGCTAAATGAGCGAACTGCGTGGACACAGTTCAAGCAGACAAAACATGTTTGCCTGTCGCTTTAGACATTGACCCACCCCCTTCACTTGAGGTTGATACCCAAATTGACAGAATGTTCAATTGCCCCGGTATGCTAATCTCACAAGGCTCCCAGCAAATCTTTACAAAAATTATCTACCCTGAGCCACTCAGGAAATCAACATTCATCAATTTGGACCATATCTGCTGCTCAGTACATGAAATTTCTGATTGCACCCCAACAGACGAAATGATTTGGAAATCTATACGTTCAATCAATTTACAGCTCTTTGCAGAACATAGGGCGCGGCCATTTTTTTTTTTTCCTTTTTGAGATGTTTTTGATCGTTTTGACCAGATCGCCCGTTGTGGGCTCAATTCGGAGTGTGGATGTCTGAAAATTATATGCACAGAATCGCAATGCGAATCCAGAGGGCGTGACGTCCTCAGTTTTTTTCTATCAATCTTATAATGAATATAATACAATATTATGCTATTCCCACGAAGATCTCCTGCCATGCGAGGAGGCAAGACTCTAAGAGCCTGTAGCCTCTTCAGAACAGACATACGACTATTCCAGGGGGTTCATGGAAGCCAGAATTTATTTATCACCCCTCCAGCGCGTGAACAATGTGATTGAATCCGTGAAATAATTCAATCACATTGTTCAAGCGCTGGAGGGGTGATAAATAAATTCTGACTTCGATGCACCCTCCAGAATAGTCGTATGTCTATTCTGATGATACTACAGGCTCTTAAAGTCTTGCCTCCTGGTGCAGCAGGAGATCTCCATGGAAATAGCATAATATTGTATTATATTTATTACAGACTCGGTAGAAAAAATCTGAGGACGTCATGCCCTCTGGATTTGCATTGTGATTCTGTCCATACAGTTTCCAGACATCCACATCCTGAATTGAGCCCACAACGGCCGATCTGTTTGAAACAATCAAAATTTGTCCAAAAAAGCAGATTCAATCACATTGTTCACACGCTGGAGGGGTCATAAATAATTCTGGCTTTGATGCGCCCTCCGGAATAGTTGTATGTCTATTCTGAAGATACCACAAGCTCTTAGAGTCTTACCTCCTCACGTGGCAGGAGATCCCCATGGAAATAGCATAATATTGTATTATATTCAGTATAAGGTCAGTAGAAGAAAACTGAGGACATCATACCATCTGGATTTGCATTGCGATTCTGTACATATATTTTCCGGACATCCACACCCCAAATTGAGCCCACAAGGGGCGATCTGGTCAAAACAATCAAAAATGTCTCAAAAAGGAAAAGAAAAAAAAAAATGGCCGCGCCCTATGTTCTGCAAAGAGCTGTAAGATGACTTCACCGTGAATTATTCTGGAAGTCAATTCACAATATTTTCAGAGTCGGTGACTTCTGGACACATATTGATAATCTTGAAGTGATAGCAATCTGTCCAACCTGTAGCACATAGTGTTGGAATGTGATGCCTCTGGCACAAAATTGATTTGGAAACTAACACAGAAGCTCTGGGGTATGAAATATCCCATGTGGCCTCCCCTCAGCTGGGGGCTCATATTGGGTTGTAATCTTGTTAAGTTCAAAGGCTCAAAGGGCAAAATTATCCCTGAGATGAGAAGATTATTTGCCATCACTGGTTGAACATTTCAAAATTTTCACCTTCTTTTTCAGTGAAAAATGTCATTTATTTTTCACACATTTTTCACTGAAAAAGCAGGTGAAATTTTCAAAACATTTTCATCACTTTCTTATTTTATTTCGAATTTTTCACCTTGCACTGGTTGAGCATTTCAATTTTTTCACCTTCTTTTTCAGTGAAAAATGTTGTTTATTTTTCAGACATTTTTCACTGAAAAGAAGGTGAAAATTTTAAAACTTTTTCAGCACTTTCTCAGTTCAAGGTGAAAAATTCGAAATAAAATAAGAAAGTGATGAAAATGTTTTGGAAATTTCACCTGCTTTTTCAGTGAAAAATGTGTGAAAAATAAACGACATTTTTCAATGAAAAAGAAGGTGAAAATTTTGAAATGTTCAACCAGTGTTGAATTGAGAAAGTGCTGAAAAAGTTTTAAAATTTTCACCTTCTTTTTCAGTGAAAAACATCTGAAAAATAAACAACATTTTTCACTGAAAAAGAAGGTGGAAAAATTGAAATGCTCAACCAGTGCATTCTGGTATCCACTGCATGGCACACAATCTGGAATATTCGCAATGACAAAGTTTTAAAGAATCCAGACCGAAAGATGACAGATGTTGAGGTTCACAATAGATGGCTGAAATCTGTTAATTCCGCACTAGGACGGGATCAAATCCTCACCAATAAACTGAAATTCAATAATCTTGCGCTGAATAAGGATCTTGTCCTAAGAACATGGAGTGGTCTACTAATGAACAAAGACTTGCTGCCGGATGACTGGACATACACAGTGGGGGTTTTAGTGGGTATACAGCCATTGAGATTGAAAGATTCAAAAAATGGGATAGGATAATTTTACGAAGGCTGGAGTCCCACACTATGGTATTTGTGTGTAATGGCATTTCCTCCCTGGACAACTTCCCCGGCATTAACTGGAATTTTCTGGTAGACCCAGCGGATGACTTTTGGAATGCTTCTGCAGACTGAATCTCATTATCCCAAACGAAGGTCTGTCACCCATAATTTGTCATTCAACTGTCACCTGGTCTGTCACCTATGTACCGGATCGTCTGTCATCCGCCGGCCATCAAATCACGAATGTAGTAGAAGTTCAAAATGCATCAGGAAAATGTTTTTGAGCTGGCGCGTCTGGCGCCAGGCCTGCCAACAGCGCCAGCACGCCAGAATCGCATCTGGCGACATAAAAAGATAGACAGCGCCAGAACATATTTCTGGCAACATATTGTACAGGTGCTCTACTGCTTTGCTTGTTACATATGGCTGAACACTGACGAGGAACAAGTAAAAAACATATATTCGCACTATATCTACCCACACATACTCATATACTCATATATCTATGGTCTGCATCCAATCGCCAGAATATAACAACCAGGCGCTGTACGACGCCACCTGGCACTACTCCATGCCAGCGTCAACGGTAGCACACTGTCACACTCAGCAGTAAAGTGTCGCGTATCGTGCGCGCGCTCGGCGTCGTCCCTGGCCATGGCCGTATCCGTGTCCACGCCGGACGGCATACACCGAAGTCGCCTATCAGCGTCCAACGCCTGGACTCGTGAACAAGGCCTGGGCAAATGTAAATACTTCAGGTATGTGACAGGGAGTGAATATGTACCTTCAAGGTAACCTTCGATCGTATTCCCAAGTTATCTTCACAACTCCACCACTAGTTGCGACAATCTTGAGGGGCCGGTCAAATTCGCGCAGAAGGGATGGCTACATCAATGATGTTAGTCCAGGAAGGTAAGGGAAGATCCATGAACACTTACCTGTACATTTCCGAGAATCTAAAACAGGAAAAGGAAGGGTTAGTGTGTCATTTATGGAGAGAGAGTGCCACATGCGGCTGAGTGCAGAACAATGCACTGGGAAGGGAGAGGAAGCATAGGAAGGAGGTAAAACTATAAGACCAGTCGAGACTCGGAGACACTGAAGGCACCAGAGAGCGAGAGAGAGAGAGAACGAAGACCAGGCAGAGCTACATCCAGATCTTGCGGTATAAGCCCAGATGGACCCCAGAGAACCCAGAATATTGCCAAAGGTTTACTTGCAGGAAAATAGGAGTGTTTGAAGGAGGAAAAGGTAGTATGGGAGGGGTCTTGAAGGGTGGGGCGATGGGAGATGGGGGAGAAAGCAAGAGACGTGGCAATAGTTGGCATCAATCATGCCACATCAACAACACACGTGCGTGTCGGAGTTTGAATGACTTCGTAGATTTTGCGACTTGTTGCAATCTTCAACAACGAAGTGGTTTTCATGCTAAATCAGAACCCTCAAAGATGGTTGTAGTGTCAAATCTTGATCCTAAAGAAGTTTTTGAAGAGGTATGAATAAAATTCCAAAAAGTCAAATCTGGCGGAGATTCTGGCGTGAGCTGGCAAGATTGCCTCAGCAGCGCCAGATGCGCCAGACACACCAGACCACGCCAGCTCATGCCAGAGGGAAAACATTTTCCTGATGTGTGCTCATTCTCTGTCGGTTCTTATCCCACTATTTTCGGAGTTATCACAAACGAAAGCTACACATATTCTCAGGTAGGAATTGAAAAATAATTGACATGTTTCCACCCAGAAAGTAAGGAGGCTCTGCGCCGAGGAACACAAGTCCATCAAAACCATTGATTTGGCTTCAAAATTCAAATAAACTCCTGTTTCTCCCACCACATGTCTATGAGATGTTGTACAATGACTTTCATAACACAGTACAATCATCCTAAACAAAAATACGGCCCGAAGAAGGACTGGGAAGAGAAGTTATTCACGATTCCACCTGGAATTGCGGAGTTTGAATTGGGAGGCGGGAATGAAAGAACATGTCGCATTGCCCTTGCTGGCAGTGGTTTGGCATCAGTTCTTTTTTCCAGGAGATAGCTTATTCCTTGTGAATACTACCCTATCAAGAACCAGAGTAATCTGTTGGGCAGAGCACGAGTTGAACTCAATTTTGACTCAAATCAATGGTTTTGATGGACTCGCAGTCCTTAGCACAGGATCTCATTGGTTTCTCACACTTTCTTTATTTCCTGACTGAAGGCATGTTTAACTTTCGTTTGCGCCATCTCCGAAGACAATGGAACAAGAACTGACAGAGAACGAGCACATTTTGAACTTCTACATTCGCGATTTGATGGCCGGCGGATGACAGACGATCCGAGACCAGGTGACAGTTGCATGACACATCACAAGTGACAAACTTTTGTCCACTGTCACACCTAAAAAAGCAATCTTCCCACCTTGTTAAGTGTGGGGTTTAATGTTGAGTATTCAACTCACTTTCAGATCATCGGAAGGTCCCTCTTTCAGTTTGGCAATTAGTGTGGCAGAATGTGGTAATTTAATCAAACTTTTCCACTAAACCGGAAAGAAAGACATTCAGCTGAAAAGGAAAGGTTGGAGGAAAGTAATCCTTTCCACCAAGATGAATGTGAAGATGAAAGAAGTATTTTTAGCGCTCCTTTCAGTGTCACCGGAATCAAAAACTTTAATCCTTTGTGGAATGTGTGACCATTGTCTTTTGGTGTGTCACACATTCCGCAAAGGATTAAAGTCTTTGATTCCAGCAAAACTGAAAGGAGTGCTAAAAATACTCCTTTCATCGTCGCATTCATCTCAGTTGGAAGGCTAACATTCCCCCAGCTTTTCTCTTTCAATGGAATTTCTTTGTTTCCAGTTGATCGGAAAGGGGTGATTAAATTACCACATTCTGCCACACTAATTGTCAAACTGAAAGTGGGACTTTCCGACGATCTGAAAGTGAGTTGAATAGTCAACATTAAACTCCACACTTAACAAGGTGGAAAGATTGCCGTTTTAGGTGTGTGTGTGGGCGGCACCCACCCGGGTCAGATGACGCGATGTCGGGTTCTGACATATTCGGCGTTTCCCGAATTCCTCTTGCGTCCTGTCGAGTGCTCTCCCTCGCGTGCAAGAGCTCTGCGACTACATCACAGACTACCTATATGACTCACCCACTGCTCTGAAGTCATGTGCTCTCGTTTCTCCCGCCTTCGCCCAAGAGGTGCTTGATCTCTGGATCTTGGACTTCGATTATGTCAGGTGATGGCTCAGCCGATGATGGCCGACACTTGCTCAGCAGCCCTCCAGGCGCGATTCAGCACACTGCATATATTCTTTTCACATTACAACAGTCACAAATAGTGAGCCAGGGATCTTACCCAGGTAGTTGAGCCTGGGTTTGGTAGAAACATTCCTAGTGGGATTTGATGAACTGATGGCAACTGCCTTTTCGGGGGGGGGGGGGGGGGGGGGTCGTGGGAAGACGTCCAAGATCCAGAGATCAAGCACCCCTTGCCTTCGCCTCTTCTGCTCAGTACCACCTGTTTCACGACATCATATTCAATCGTGGATGTATAGAGCTCGACGACCCGGTAATCTTACCGTGATACGACGAGCCTGCAGCCTGTGGACGTTTCTCCCGGATGCTTGAGTCCTCGCCCCACCTTATCCCACTCATCAGGCGTATGAGAGTTAGTCTTGAGCTTGACACTCTTACCCTGCTGGGTAATCTGGAGTTTTTGAATCTGCGGGAGCTAGTTCTACATAGCCGAAGCGAAAAGGACGTCGATGAGGATGCAATTTGCGTTGCGGAGGATTTAATCGGACAACCATCGATTCACAGGGTTGGCTACCTTCCGGTGCATGCCAGATTTAGAGCGCCTTTTCCATTGCTGCTCTCCTCAACTAGATTCTCTCTCCATTTACATAACGCATGTTGCCTCTGAAGCCGTTTCTGACCTGCCTTTCAAATCTCGGTGTTCGACGATAAAGACACTCCGCCTCCCGAGAATGCATAGGTGGGACGATTTAAAGTGGCTTTCGGACTCACGTCTTCCATTCAACTTCTCTCGGCTCTGCCATGCTGAGATTCAGCTCCTGAAACCCACGGTCGCTCAAGTTCTACAAAAAGCTCGTTCGAGCATCAGGTATCTAAAACTTGATCCATGTATGTCCCTCGTAATTATCCCCTAATCTCTACTAATCCTGTCGTGCAGACGATTTTGACAATCCAATTTCTGCCGGAGAAAATGGGATGAATATCTCCCAGTTTACTGAAATCACCACGCTCGTGATAGACAGTGGGCACGAACTCCACGATGTCGAGACGTTGCTGTCCCAATTGAATAAAGATAACCGCATAGACGTTCTCATTATTGAGATCCGGAAGATACGACGGCTTGACGAGCATTCGCTCAAGCACCTGGGCGCATCAGTCGGCTCAACGCCCTTGCCAGTACTCCGAAAACTTGAGGTGTTTGTCTGTCGATTCAGACCGGGTGGGGAATCTGTCCTCGAGATACAGAGCATGGTACGCTTGGCGTTCGCGGAGCCGCACATTAGAGGTCTCTTGAAATTCAGGGTGTCGTAAGGTATGCACACTACCTAACGGCATACTGTCTGTCCACCTAACCTCTAGTTGGCGTAAAGTACTACTCCACCTCCCAATCCATGATGTGCAATCCCCACGTATCTCCAGGCAGCTTCTATCGTCTCGACCAGCTTGCACCCGTTCTTTTCGAACACCCGGACACTTCCATTGTTTCCGGTGAAAACGGATATATGCATATGTTGCCTGCGCATCCTGGGGACCGCCGATTTGTTGAGAACAGTCGCCAGTACGACGGTCATGATTCCCCGTCGATGGTGGCTCGAGGCTAGAAAGCCTAAGATTCCGTTAGTCGCGTGTCAACCTTGTGGAAGATTATTTGACCTGAAACTTGCCACACAATATTGGGATCGCTGGTCGGCCTGGCTTGATTCTCCTGCATCAACAGGTCTCTCTGCACACCCTTGAACTCCCACCAATTACACCTCTTGAATCCAATATTGCCGAGATAAATTTTTGTTTCGTCAGCTTGGATCTCCCGTATACTTTTGACGGGACAGTCGTCAACAACCACGGGAAGCTGCTGCCCGCTTGCGTGCTGGAGGACCTTCAAAGTTTTCTCCGATGCCACCTTGAACGCTTCGGCCGGGTTTTTTGCGTCGCCCAAAAGGTACGGAATAACTGGACGACCAAGCCAGGCATATACTTGTGGATCGTTCATGATGTGCATTATAGCCTCTGCATCGCTCAGGTAGGGCTGCCCACCGTCCCGTCAACGGGGACGGCCGTCAAATTCCCAGGCCTAGACGGGGACGGCCCGCTACCGCCTCAGCCGTCTTTGGGCTCCGAGCGACCTCGAGACGGGACGGGACGGCAAAAAGACGGCCGTAAACCGTTAAATGCCGGGGACGGCTCTACCTTCGCAAAGAAGGTGTAATCTTGGCGAAATTTGAATTCAAAAATGTCTGGAGGCCCACCAAATGTATCCTCTAGGTCGTATCGATGGCTTGCTCTTGGTTTTCCTTAACGGCGTTCGCGACCTGAGTGAGAGGGCAGGTCACGTCAGCTCGATTTGTCAAGTCAAAGATCCACTAATCTGAGCGCGGGACTCCAACCTACCAAGCTGATCCTTTTCTTTTCCAACAGAGAACAATTTGCTACACCGATACCGCCCTGAAAACGCAAAATACGCCAACAACCCGTATACGATCGTCAACGGCAGCGCTTTGACGGGACGGACGGCAATTTTGCCGCCCGTACCCGTCCCGTCTATTTCAACGACCAAGATGCTCGACGGGACGGGACGGCATGCCGTTGACGGCACCCGTCACACCCGTCAAGACGGGGACGGTGGGCAGCCCTACGCTCAGGCGAGGACTCGGAGGGGTCAAGATATGTCGTCGTGTGGGCTGGGCAAGCGAATAAATGGCCCCCGGTTTTTGTATTGAGCCTAGAGGTGATATTTAAGAGGCCATAGACGGGTGAAGTAGATTGTGAACAGTCACGAAAAAAGACAAATAGGCATTTATTGCTTGCCATTGTTTACATCATGATGTCAATAACGCGTCATCCGCCATTCGGACCGGTTATAACCGACCTTAGCCGACTTGTGCGAGCTGATCTTTCTGAGCTGTAGAACCCGTGTCGATACGCATCCAGCTCCGGCGCTATAAATATTCCGGATCAATTCATTCAGGATGTCTCTCCACGCCCCACGCAAATGATGTATTCAGTGTCACCTCTGCTGACATCGGTTGCACTTGGCGGCACCTTTTGCTCCCCAGTCACGAAGTCGCGACGCTCTGAATTTTGCTGCCTTCCTCCAAAAAATTGGCTGAATCCTTCAACTCCTCGGTGATCGGTATCTGGCGGATCTAAGCTCTCCTCGCCCGTACTGGAACCATGCGTGATGTGCCGCTCTGTAAAATACACCCTTTCATCCGGGGAAGATGATGGTCCCGTGTCAAGACGTCGAACTTCAAGAAGTCTCCTTTGCCGCCATCGGATACTCGGCCCCCATTCCTTTAAATAGATCCATTCTCTAACGCTATAAGTCACCACCGGACCCACATCGCTCTCCCTCATTTCCTGTTAAGTTATGCCGGATATTGTCATCGTTGGTGCTGGGTATGCAAAGCTGCCAGTCATTGAACTCGAGGCTCACTTGTATGCATCAGAATTGGAGGAGTGTCGTTTGCCATCGCACTTAAACGCCAGCTGGGGTTCGATGACTTCACTGTATGTTCGTCACTTCCCTCAAGAGGTTCAGCTTAATAACCACTTGTTAGATCTATGAAAAGGCTTCAGACGTCGGGGGAACATGGAGAGTGAGCACACCTTGAACCTCTAATCCCCGGAACTCATGGTTAATCAGGATAATATATATCCGGTCCGCTTTGATGCGGAGTCTCTCTTTTCAGTACACTGAGCGAATTGTTCTGATTTTAGGGCGCCTCGTCGGATATTAACATGCACTTCTACTCGCTTTCCACAGACCTCAACTCCGATTGGCCTTCTACTCATGGATCTCAAGAAGACACGCAAGAGTATTGGCAGAAACTCACGCAGAAATATGATTTGTATCGTCACATTGTGTTCAATTGCCTGGTCGTCGCGGCGGAGTGGAATGCTAAGGAGCAGTTGTACCATATCGCGACGGAGGATGTTTTAACGGGAACTCGGATCTCTACTACTGCCAAAGTCCTCATCTCAGCGCTCGGGTTACTCGAAGTTCCGCGGTTCCCCAAGATTCCGGGCATCGCTTCCTTCAAGGGTGAAATTTTTCACTCAGCTCGATGGGACACTGGCGTGGATCTGCGGGGAAAGCGAGTTGCGGTAATCGGCAATGGGGCCTCCGCGTAAGGCCGTTCCTCATCTGTACGAACGTTCTCTTCCGACTACTTATCTGCCACTTAGGACACAATTTGTTCCAATCATCTCACAAGATGCTACCGTTCAGGTGACGGAGTTTTGTCGAACCCCTAACTGGTTCTTCCCACCAGTATGTCATAAGCTGGCTTGTTCTCGCGCGGCTCATCTGTGCGTCTAGATACGTGCCGACTACAGTCCCCTTTGGAAGTGGACTTTCCGAAACATACCGTTCGTCATGAAGTTCTATAGATTTCTTCTTTACCTTCGGGTAAGCCTGTCAATTTTGGGTGCCTGTGATCGATTCCCTTGACATTTTCTTTAGAGCGAATTATTGTACTGGTTCGTCTTCGCCCACAGCGGACTTCGTCCCAAGTACACCGCGGTATATGCTACTCCTGACAGCCCATAATTCGTCATACTGACGTATCCCAAGATTGCAAAAGGCTACATCTCCCGAACTGCTCCAAAAAAAGATCTTGAGCACCTCATTCCAACTTATAGTATGTGCAAATATCCTCTCTACGCTAAACCCGCGCGCTCATGACAAGTCTGTAGGTCTTGGTTGCAAGCGGGTAGTATTTGACACCAACTTCCTTGCGGCCTTGCATCGACCCAATGTGTCATTGAACTGGGACAGAATCCAGTCAATTTGTGATGATGGGATTATCACTAAGAAAGGCAAGACAGCGGAGTTCATTCGGATATTCCATTCCATTTTCTTATTATCTAAAGGGGACAAACTGGCCTTCGATGTCATGATTTTCGCGACAGGATTCACAACTGTAAGCCGCTCTCCGAGGTCTCCAGGCATTCACTAACGGCGCCTGGTAGGACCGATTCCCGTTGCCTATTGTCGGCAACACCGGCAGGACCGTCCAAGACTACTATGATACGCAAGGTGGTCCCAAGGCTTACCTAGGTACAACGGTTCCTGGGTTTCCAAATCTATTCCTGCTGTCAGGTAAGGTAGTATCTACGGGTCATTGCTTGTTCACTCACAATCCATAGGTCCGAACACGGCCACGGGTCATACATCAGTTATTTTAACAGAAGAAATACAGGTTCGACGATTGGGTTCGTGATGCTGACCTGACTGACCGATCTCAGATCAACTATATCATCAAATTTGTCAAACCCATTCTGGATGGCCTTGTTCATACCTTTGATGTCACGGCTGAAGCAACTAACGACTATAACGACAAGATCCACGCTCGTCTTGCGCGCTCCGTGTTTGTTGGCTGCGTATCCTGGTATCGCAGCGGCAGCGACGGGAAAGTGTCGAGTATTTTCCCTGGCCCTATGATGCTGTACTGGTGGTGGCTTCGACAGCCGCAGTGGAGCGACTATAGGGTGATGGCAACTCACGGATGGGACCGCCAGTTACGCTCAGAACGGTTGAAGCGGCTCTTCAGTCCAACTTTCTATGTCGGGCTTCTGATGGGCAAGCTTGTGTCTTGGATAAGTGGGAGTTAACAGTGTGGGACTAACATTATTTCCACCATGATGGTGCGTACAATCCATCTCATCCGCTCAAATCGTATTTTTGATAGGCTCGCGAAAGCACGTATACTAGGTTATATCTAGTCCGTCGGCAACACTATGTCAATCTTTTCTTTCCACGAGCTAGCATTCTTGGCTCTGCATTCTTTATACAAGTGGCCTCGCCTTTCTGAGCCTGCGTATTCTCTGTTAAAAAACAAAGCCTACTGCAGTTCGTGGAGATCGGTACCACAACGTTAGAAACAAATGCAAAAGTTATTCATGAAATCTGGAGAAGGCAATTCTTTCCGAGATAATGGGTATTTTTCAATCCGAGTTGAGTGCTTTAGTCCACATACAAGCGACTTGTGTGAGAATTAATTCCCACCTTCGACACCAGGTTATCTGGTCACGCGCCGGAGCCGTCGGAAATCCCGCCTCGTATCCCCATCCTATCCCCGCGATTCTTATTAAAACCTACAGCAGTCGGCCAACTCTGAAAGGCCATGTCCACTCTTACCGTCGCACAGTCTTTCAATTCAGCGTTCTGCCCAACCTACACTCCCGTCGCAATCTTTGCGAGTGGGACGTCGGGCATCGGCCAGGCGATGGCAGAGGCATTTGCTCGATACACCGGCGGACGAGCGCATATAATCTTGATAGAAATTCCCTTGAAATTCCCTCGTGACAGATCAGAAACCTTCACTAGCTTCACTGTTGAACCTTCAGGTCGCTGGCGCTCTGTCTATTGATCACGTCAAGAGAATTTGTTTTTATTGGTTGGTTATCTGGATGTAAGATTGCCGCATAGCTACAGCCCCAACGAGTGAGGAATCCGAGGTATTTGCACGTTGTGGGTTGAAAAGTTAAACGGTGACCGAAAACACGTACATAATCGTGAAGCAATATCGGCAATCATCAATCAGGCGACACATCGTAAATCAAATTGCAATCGAGCTTGTCCTTAATTAAGTATCCTCAACCTTCTTGTATAGCGCCCTGCCCCAACCCCAGCCGTTGGAAGACACGGTTACATACCTCAAGTCCTGGACACCCGTTTGCGACATATACTTTGTACCTTCCTCTCCCGCTTTGCCGCACTGTCGGGCAGGGCAGCCCGCTTGGACTGCACTTCGTAACATAAAAATTCTATAGGCCTCAACTTAGATCCCGGTTAAGCCGTATCACCTCAGAAGCCTTGGATAAAGCAGTTATGCTTGCTCACGCGGCATCGCCATCCCTGCCGCGCTTACTCAGTTCCAGAATATTCTAGCCGCCTCGTGAGAAGCGCGTGTATTTTTACTATTTTTACTCCACCGATCCACTCTCTGGCTCCTGTTTCTCCCCTCCACGTATTCCCGCCGTTCGTTGTCCTCTATTCGTTTCCTTCATGTCCCCCCTCACGAAAATCTAGTCAGTTGGATGCATACAGGCCTCGAACATGGGTGTGCTAACCTTTGTCTTCTGCAAGCGCAACTTTGGCTCTGGCGGTGTCGACTGTGGTTTCGCTGTCTGTCAACGCACCGAGCTCGGCCCGATCTGGAACCACGACGACAATTACATGGACTAGCACTTCCACTGACCCGTGCGTCTGCTTCATGTCTTTCCGTACCGCCGCAGACTGACGAAGAGCAGGACATTCTCCATCGAGCTATTCCACCCATCATTTGTGTGTGAAACCACCGACGCTTTCCATAACTTTTGGCTAATACGGGTTCTCTACGCAGAATCAAGCTCTCGCAATCGCCAATAATGTTGACCCGTCGAATAATCAGATCACCGTCGAGCTACCTTCTGTACCGGCCGAGTAAGCCCTCTAACTCCCGAGCGCTCACAATCTAACAATACACTGCCCAGGGACGGATACACTCTAGAATTTGTGAATGTGACGAACATTGGACAGGTCTTCGCGACCAGTCCCGATTTCGCAATCGCCCCCGAGCCAAGCACGAGCAGCGCGGCCACCTCGAGCTCTGTCCCGTCCATATCGGAAAGCACCGCCGCCTCAATAACGGCGAGTGGATCCACGGCTGGGTCGAGCACCGGCGCATCGAGCCCTTCAGCGTGAGTTTTCACTTTTAGTCTCGAGATCCGGATACCTTCTACTCCCTTCCATTCCCACACGCTTATTCTCTTCCAAACGGTTCTTGCTCCCACATCCACTACTTTTTTCGTCCTCACTTCAATCACTGCCTTACCCCATCCCCTGCATTCAATTGAACCGATCGCTAAATTCCACCCAGGACTTCACCCTCCAGGGCGTCTGGCTCTCTCGCTGCCTCCGGTTCCAGCTCCGCGCCCTTAGGCTCGACCACGCCAAGCGCAGCCGGGGCCCTCACACCCGTTCATGGCAGCACGGCGAGTGTTCTCCTCATGCTCGCCATAATGCTCGTTGCCGGCGCATGGGTCCTCTGATAGCTGCAGTTAAGTGTCAGCCCAACTCGGCTCGCCTTTTGCCTTCAGGAACTTGGACAGTGTGTTATACGGACATTCAACCTCGGGATATGCCCCTTTTTGTTGTCTGTCTGTTTTACCAAGTGCAGATGTGAACTATTGTATCGGACGTTCTGAATACATCTACTATCTTTTTCTTCATGCACAAGAGGCGAAGTCTTTAATCTTTCCGCAGTAAAGCTCGTTAACTTCTCGTTGTAAATGTTGTCTATAAACGCGAGTCCTGGAGCACCAGCAGGAGTGAATGGCAAAGCAATGGCATTTCAACGCCACTCGCATGTGGTAATGTGATGGTCGGTGGCTGTGCGCACCTCCTTACTCCTGCTAGGAGTTCTGAGATCTAGCTGCATTGGGCCCCTAGAATTTCTCAGATCGTGTTGGACCCACAGAGCCTCTGATATCGCCTTCCACTGTCTCTTGCTCTCCTACAAACTCTTCTTTTCTGGGTGGAATGGGCGGACCTCTTGTAATCTCATCTTACTCGGCTTGTTGTTATATGCTGGGCTGGGGATCGACGAACACGAAAGTCTGAAGAGGCTTGAACAGTCTAATTCACAACACTACAGAGAGTGAGTGACTGTCGGGATTCGCAGACTGACAAACGAAAGTCCGAGAGTTACCTGAGTTTGGGCAAGTCCGGATGTGAGAGCGAAAGAAAGGGGACGGAGGTAGAGTCAAGACTGGAAGTCCAGCCATTGCCGATAGAGACGAAGAACTCAATAATCAAACTGAAGAACAGAGACTATACTACTTAGCTTAAATACTAGTAAGTTAATTGTTTAGTGAGAACAATTAAAAGACAATAAGGTGAGAAAGATTGGTAAGTACAAGTCCATACACAATTAAGACACCAAGGCATCTTGATAGTAAACAATAAGGCTAGTTGAAGTTTATGAAGGGCCAACAGGCTGCTGAGTAAAGTAGCATGAACAAGATAGGGTAAAACCCCAGAGAAAGCCACTTGGCTGGCAAGGCTGGCAAATCACGAAAGTCCGGTCAGACTTGCATGTACATAACACTTGTTCTCTATCCGACCCCCGGCTTTTCGAGTTCAACGGAAAAATCTCAGCTCTATTTAGAAGGCTAAACCTGCGCGCTCTTTTTTAAATCTGCTTTGGATGGGACACCCTGTTGCTTTAGACCCTGTCGTACACGTCTCACTTTCCGGACATTATAATACTGTCAAATACTGTCAATCGTCCCAAGAAAGCTGCAAAGACCTCAATGGTGACCGTTTAGCTATAATCAACCCCTCCCCAGGTGGAAGAGGGGCCCAGTGTCTATATGCTGTTCCTGGATGGTGGTATCTATGTAAGCTAGTTAACTAGGGACGGGAAGATTTGTGTAAGGGTCATGGCAATATTCCCCTTACAGGGGGCCCCTTTGATCCGCACCACCACCACGGTCGGATTTCCCACGCCGCTGGGAGGGGTGTGCCAACTCGCTGGACGATGAGGGCGACGCCTGCTGGTCGCCCGAGTCTAGCTGGGACACATAGACGCCGTTCACCCCCTATGACGTTCGTTGCAACGTCGGGCACCGCGCCGCCCGTTCCGTAGGACGAATATTCCCGCAGTTTCACACATGTACACCGTACCGCGGAGGAACCCGACCAACACCGACAGACCTTATAACGACCCCGCTCTGCAACGACCCTTCTCATTGTATTCGCGCGAGCCCGACGCGGCTCCTGAGCCACTCTCCCCTCCCTCCTCGCCCTCACACACCGCCTTTGTGCGGCTCGTCCGGTGCATCCCTGGACGCCGAGGACCTCGTGGCCTTGTCAATGACGTCAACACCGCCCGAATGCCGCGTGGACAACACAGGCTCACACGGCACGTCAATCGACATGACACACTCAAGCAGCGTGTCCCTTCTTTTTCCCTCCTCGTCGACACCGCCCACCCTCGAAGGGATCCCGACGCCATGTCGCACAATGGTGTTTCCCTCCAGGTGCAGGACACCGAACAACACGTCTTTGACGGTAAGACACACACCCTGTCCATAAGCCGATGGAGCTGACTCCACGAAACCAGGAATTATTTATCGACTGAAGTCCTCCGGTTTTCTTCCAGCCTCACCCCCCAACGCTCTTTCCCGCCGGCGGCGTTCAGGGCGACTGCATCACTCCGCGATCAGGTATTGAGGAGCCAATCGCCTTCGTTTATCCACCTCTTTGTCCTTGAAGCCGTTAAGTAACGAAATGGAGGTGCGTCCTCCTCACCCCGAACAACACACTTAGTCCAAGAGTTCTCTGAACCCCAGCTCTCCAGTAGATCCAAATGGCCATTACCCGCAACAGCAGTGCTCGCTCTGCCTCCCCCACCCCATCCGAAAACAGCGATATGTACTATGATGATTTTGACCGCGCCAGCCCCTCCCCCGCGCCCTCCCAGACCGCCGACCCGTCAGGCAGGGAGAGCGACGGAACCCCCGTGCCCGCATACTCCCGCGACGCCACCCCCACCCAGGCCGCGCGTCCCTCCTCCCCCGCCTCGGTGAAGGAGACTTCCAGGGAGGAGTTCCCCCCGCTTCCGGATCCAACCCCCGCCACCGTAACCAAGCCTCGCGCCACCAAGGCCACTCGTCGAGTCGCCCGGCCGCCGCTCCCGGCTCCCCGTCCAAGCGCCAGCGCACGAACACCGCTGGCGACGCCGCCCCCGCTCCCTTCGCCCCCACCATCACCAACGCTGTCTCCACGCCCACGCCCGCCATCGCCCCGCCCGTCCGCGCACCAGTCCCCACCACCGCCACCGTGCCCGCCGCCGTGGCCGCTGTCCCCGCCCACGCTCCCGCCGTCGTGCCCGTTGCCGCAGCCACCGTGGTGCCAGTCGTCACGGCGACCGTCGTCCCCGCCGCCGTGGCCGCCGTTTCCCCCGCCGTCGCACCCACCTTCGCCCAAGCCATCGCCGCCGCTGCACCCGTTCAGACCGCCGCTGCCGCTGCGGCCGTCCAGCCCGCCATTGTCGCTGCCCTGCCCCCCTGTGGCTGACGGCGGACGGCTCGTACACGCCCACCCCCGCCGGCGGTTTCCCCGACACCGTCTACTCGCAGGAGCAACTGCTCTACGGCGTGCCCCCCGACCTCATCCACATGTACGAGGCGGTACCGTTCCCCAAAATGTTCCTGACAGTGAGCGGAGGCAACGGCGCTGTCATGAAGACCCACGGCCTCATCCGTGAGGCCATTGGCAACTTCCTCAACATCGACCCGGCTAGTTTCACCCTCGGCACCCCGCCCACCGCCGCGAATGGCACCAGCCCCGCCCTCTGGCTGGCCGCGGATATCCCTGGCCACCTCACGCAAGCCATCCTCGATCACCGCATTCTGGCGTCCAACGGCATCACCCTGTACGCCCTCCCCTACCACATGCCCGTCATCGGGTTCGTGGGTGTCTTCGCCGGCTTCACCCTCCCCAACACCAACGAGGGCGCGAACGTCGCGCGGGACCTCCTCCACACTGCGATCGCAGCGAACAACGAGATCTCGCAGTTCGTGCAGACTCATCGACTCGCCTACGGAACTCACGTTTCCGCGGGTGAGGCATGGCTCCTTTTCCTCACCTCCGTCCGCGTCGAGGGCATTGTCCTCCTCGTCAACAACACCAATACCGTCGCCTGGCGCCTCCACCCGCCCCCCTACCGACGACCGCGGGGAGTGGGGCCAGCTGCGCCGTCTGTTTGGACGACTGCAGATCATGACCGCCCTCTACGGCACCGCCCGCCTCCAGCGCCCCTTCCGCTGCCGCATCTGCCCCTCCATTGACCACCCCACTCCCCTCTGCCCGCTCTCCGGCCTCCCCGACTGGCTCGGCCCGACCCCCGCGACCATCGCTGCGCTCGAGGACGCAAGCCGCGCCGCCGCCACCAAGACCCAGGAGATGATGCGCACCAACAATATCGATGCTGGCGGCTCCAGCACTCGCGGCGGCAACGGTCGCGGTCGCGGCGGCCCTGGCCCCAAGGCCCGCCGAGGCGGAGGAGGAAAGAGAGGCGGAGATTTCAAGGGCAAGGGACGCCAGCGTGATGATTTCTTCTGAGCCCTGAGCCATACATACATGAATAGACGCTGATACTCGACTGTTACTACCGCCCAATGTACCTTCCTCGCAACAATACATGCCTTTACCCCCTCTTAACTACGCGACATAAGTTTAGAAAATTACGAGCTCTCTGACTCTGGTACGAGCGTCAGAGAACTTCGAGTGCCGTGTGCGTGCGCTTGCCGCTGCACTGACCTAACGTGACTCAGCTCGCTAGCTCTACCGACAAAATCTCTTTACTATGACAACACAACCTATACTAACCAGATTTAGCGCCACAAACCCTCCTGGAACGCGGGAGGGTTCAGGGGAAACGGCGCATCCTCCTCGTCAGTGCCCTCCGGCTACGAGAATAAATAACGAATCCAGCGGGAGCCGGGGCAACCGGGGGCCTAGCCCCAGCTATTCTCAACGAGACCCCCCCCACAGCAGCTCAATCGTAACTCTGGCTGACGCGGTGACTGGCGAAGAGCGACGAAACACAAATACAAACGCGCGAGCGCGTCGTGCCGGCATTGGCAGTGCTACAGATAATCCGGGCACGCCGCCCGGGGGCTCAGAATCGCCATCCCGCCCGCGAGAAACCAGCAGTGCGAGGGGTAACCCAAGCGCCGCAGGGAATCGAGCGGGGGGGACCACGTCTGGCCCCAACTCTCCGCACACGGGAAGAGGGGCCCGAACACAGGGCCGAGCACCAGGCTCCAGGCGGCAACACCCGCCGAGGGGATGTCCCCAGGACGAGGACCACGCACCCGCCTTCTTCAACCGCAAACGAGAGAAACAACAAGTGGGGAACCCACGAATCGCCCGTAATACAAGGGCCTCCATAAATCTAAGCGCAATCAATATAAACGGTATTAAAGCCACCTCCCTGTCTCAGGATAACCACAAATGGCACAGTATTCATCGCATGATGAATACAGAAAAAATCGGAGTTATGATTGTCACGGAAACACACATGTCCGCTGCCCAAGCTGTAGAAATTGAGGAGAGCTTCATGAATAAACACCTAAAACTCTTCAACTATGAATACCCCGAAAACCCAGCAGCGAAAGGGGTAGCCATTGTCCTGAACAGAGAAATTACAAACACTGAAGGTGTAAAGATCCACTACCTCATACCTGGTAAAGCTCTCCTCGCTGTTATTCCCTGGCACGGCACACGAGCGATGACAGTACTGGGGCTTTACGCTCCCACAGAATCTGATGAAGCAAAAGTCAACTATTGGGATACGCTGTGTGATTTGTGGCTCACCACAGACTTACCCGTACCCGACGCAGTAGGTGGAGACCTTAACCTCGTATCAGATGCAATAGACCGGATGCCACATCATACCGACTCTGACGCGGTAGTCAATGCATACCTGAGATTTGTCCGCCTACTAGAGCTAAAAGATGGTTGGAGGCAAAATAACCCAGAGATGAAGGCATACACTCACGTTAGTACCCGGGGGACACTGTCGCGCATCGACCGTATCCTGGTGTCACCCACCCTTATGAAAAACTGCTGCTACTGGGAGATCAAGGATGTCGCCGGCGGTCTCACGGACCATAGGATGGTCTCGGTGACAATTTCCGCCCCCGACACCCCCTACATAGGGAAGGGCAGATGGTCAGTACCGCCTTTCCTCATGCACGACAAGGAGTTTATGGACCAGGCCATGGAGAAAGCCTGTGATTTGGAAGCCTCAATGTCTGAGCCACGCACCGAAAAATCCAATGCCCAAACTAAATTCGAAAGTTTCAAAGACTCCGTCCTAAAGAAGGCGCAAAAAAGGGCGAAAACTGCTATAGGCGCATCAGAGAAGAAAAAGAGAATGCTAGTGGACGAACGCGAAGCATTGCTGAACGGCTCAGGATCAAGAGCCCCAATACCTGAAGTGGTCAATGACCTCGACCCCTTGACGGACAACGACGAGCCGATAACGCCGGACAATCCTCGCCGACCCGCAAGAGGAAAGTCGCAGGAAGAAATCGCCGAGCTAGTTGGGGTGATCGAGAAGAAAATTGACGAACTGGTCGACCGTCAATGCGAGAGGAAACGGCTGGAGACGAGAGTCCGTGGCTACACGGAACTAAACCATATAACCAAATATGCTGTCAACCTCAGTAAAGACAAGAAGCCGAGGGACACATTAAGTTACCTCAGACGGACGGATATAACACCAGAGAAAGGCAGCCGGCGTTCATCGGAAATGGCCGAGCTCACCCGCGACTACCACAACGACCTTCAATCAGACGGGATAGGAGTCGACCAAAAAGAACGAGAAGCAGCCCGGAAATTAGTCCTGGAATTACTACCTCAGCCTGAGACAGGTGTAGATATGAAACCACTGTCCGAGAAACTCACTGAAGACGATGTCCTGGAGGCCCTTTTGGGCGCGGCGGCCGGGAGAGCGGCCAGGATAAATGGTCTCGCAACCGAGTTCTGGCGACGACTAGAAGCGATCCATAGAGATAGCAAAAAAGATAAAGAAAATGGTGCACCTCGGAAAAGGACGTGCGACATAATTAAGATACTTACCTGGGTATTTAATGACATCGAGGAGCATGGCATGGTAGAAGGTTCCAAATTCTCCCTGGGTTGGATGTGTCCCCTCTTCAAGAAAAAGGACAGGACCGACATCGCGAATTACCCATCACGGTGCTAAACTCGGACTATAAAATTTTTACCAAGGCGTTGTCAAACAAATTAAGTGGGGTTGCTCCCTACCTTATCCATAAGGACCAATCCGGCTTCATGAAGGGACGGAAAATCACCGACGCCATCTACCTTGCCATGGAAGTAGTTGAATATTCGGAAGATGACATGCAAAACGGTGTCATTGTAGCACTAGACCAGGAGAAAGCGTACGACAAGACCCTCCACCCCTACCTCTGGGACACGCTCCGAGCGCACGGCATCCCGGAACTCTTCACAAACACAGTGAAAGCCCTATACAAATTTGCGGATACGCACGTAATTGTCAACGGCGAAATAAGCTCGTCTTTTCGGGTCACGAGAGGGGTTCGCCAAGGGGACCCGTTATCATGCCTGCTATTCAATTTAGCAATCGAACCACTGGCATCAGTATTGCGGGGTTCAGGCCTTAGAGGGTACTCCATACCCGGCGTGGCTGAGAATGCTGTGGTTCAGCTATTCGCAGACGATACCACCACCTACCTAAGCGAACACGATAGCTTCATAAAATTCTGGACAACTGGTGCCTCGCATCAGGAGCTCGCTTCAACGTTACGAAAACAGAGATAATACCTTTCGGAACCTGGAAACAAGGCGGCTTAATGCAAATGACAATCCTATCCCCCCCGACGTTCACATCGCAGGGGAGGGGGAAGCTGTCCGAATCCTTGGGAGTTTCATTGGGAACGGCGTCGACGCCTTCGGTGTATGGACGCCAGTACTTGAAAAGATAGATTCAGACTACGAGAGATGGGCTAATCTTAACCCGACCCTAAGCCTGAAGAAAAATGCAGATCAGATCATAGCGGGGTCCCGCTCACAATACCTAGCACAAGTCAATGGTATGCCAAAAGCAGTGACAAAGCACATATTAAAATCCCAAAAGGAATTCATTAACGACTCGAAGTCGTCCATGATAGCGCGAGACATGATGATGCTACCCCGCGCACAAGGGGGTATCGGTATGCTTGACCTGGAAGCCCGAAACGAGGCCCTCCTATTGCTGAAGGCGGCGGCCCTGGCCGAGACCAACTTGGAGAAACGTGCCCATTGGGCATCCCTGGCGCTCCATGGTCTGTCCCAGCATATTGTTAAACCAGAATCGGTAGCCAAAGAAGCGCGGACGAACCTTATGATCCAGAACATCAAGGTAAATCAACGCGACCCCCCGGCGCTGCATAAGGATATGGTTAAATGCCTGAATAAATATGGGGTTAGTTTCGGGGTAGTTTACCCTTCCATAATGATACAGAGAGAATTACCATTATGGCACCACCCCGGGGAAAATCACCAGAGGAGCCAACAAAATAACGGCAAAAAAGCCAAGTGTTTGAGAAATAACCACGCCAAAATGACGATTGGTGATGGCCTTGACCTAGCCCGAAGGCTAGACGACCCCCAGCACGACGCGCACGCCTCTTGCGAGTGTGATGCCTGTGAAGAGGATAGAACGATTCGGAGGTGCGAAAACCCCCACGCGTGCGCGAAGGCAGCAGCCTCTCGTCTGGGACAAATCCTCCCCAAATGGATCCCCAAACCCGATGGGGTGGAGGAGTCAGAACCCGATGCAGTGAACGCAGCTCAGGAAGAAAATACAGAGCGCTTCAAGCCCCCCAAAGGAATATCGACGCTCGCCCAGGGTCTCCGTGCTATAACACGCAGAGAGGATGAACTCAAAGAACACAACATCCCACCGGTGCGTCAGAGGAGAGCCGCAGCGGAACCAGCCCCGGCAACAGTGGAAATTTACATCGCAGGAGTGGTGCATGCACCTTCAAGTAAGATAGCTTGTGCTGCCACGGGTGTTTTCGTCAAGGTCGAAGACAGCCAGAACGAAGGAAAGTGCATCCCGATTGCAGGGGAACAGTCCCAATATGCAGCCGAATTTTTCGCGGCGTTAGCAGCGATCAGGATGACAAGCAGAGAATCAACGCTCACAATAACTAGTACACAGACTTACGTCCGAGATGCCATGAACAAAAAGCTCCCCGGTTGGGAGCATGAGGGCTGGGTAGGTGTGCCGCACCGCGACGTGCTGCGCTGCCTGTCCGCCGAACTCAAAGCCAGGAAAGCGCCGACCATCTTCAAGCTGGCGCACCCCGGCTCCCACGAGAGGACACTATGTCGACACGCCTCAGCGCTGGCAAAGACGGCAGCGAGGACACCGAAGGATGAGCGATGGGAACTCACATTACCTCCAGACACGGCCCTACCTGGTCTAAGCCTACAAGGCAATAGACAGCGTGTATTTTATCGCAGCATTAGAGAAATAAAAACAAAAACACAGGCTCTGACCCCGAGGTATTCGACATCTAAAATGCTTGAGACCGTGTGGAAGGCGGCAGCAGATGCTTTTAGTAAATACGTGACGGATGCCAACATATGGAAGGCTCTGTCCACGAAAGATTTCCTCCCGCGGTCCGCACAATTTCTCTGGAAGGGCCTCCATGATGCCCACCGGATAGGAAAGTATTGGACACACATACCGGAGTGTGGAGAACGCGCTACATGTAGTGGATGCGGCGATGTCACCGAAGATTTGGAACATATCCTGCTCAAATGTACGAGCCCAGGCCAAGAAATTGTTTGGCGAGCGGCCGAGTCCCTCTGGCGAGAAAAGGAAGGAGACTGGCCCACGATGTCCCTGGGCGTAATCCTAGGCTGTGGTCTTGCCGATTTCCGTGACGGTAGAGGAAAGACCAAGGAGGGCACGCAGAGACTGTACCGGATCTTAGTATCCGAGTCCGCCTACCTGATATGGAAGTTACGGAATGATCGGAGAATATCACGGAACGGAACACCTGCCTCCGAAGAAGAAATAATAAATAAGTGGAAATACACCATAAACATGCGGCTACAGGTAGATATAACGCTGGCTAACAGGCCTCGCAAAGGGAAACACCCCGCTCTGGCGCCCCAACTAGTTGTGACCACATGGTCCAGGACACTGGACAATGAACGGAACTTACCGGCAAATTGGCTCCGGGAACCCAGAGTTTTAGTGGGTAGTCGCGCTTTCTTGCAAACTCACCCCCGGCAACGCAACCGTGGAATCGGGTGAAGCGACAGTCCCACACTACCCGTTGGGTGTGCGCAACACATTTCTCTGGGTGGTGAAAACCACTCCCATCGGAACTAACGTTTCGGACTTTACAAACCGGGCGGGTTAACCTATAGTTAATTGCAACCGGCTAACGTACCACCAAAAAAAAAAAAAAAAAAAAAAAAAAAAAATCCCCTTACATGGACATTATGTGCACCTTACGACTCCATTTTATGCACTTACGATTATGCAGCACATGCTTTCCTCCTTGCTGTTCTTCTCACAGGCATTTACTTACCAATTTGGGTATGATGACATCACCTGGTCCATGTGTTCTCACTTATACGGCTAGATTATGTTTTGTATACTTGTCAAATCAACACCGGTCTTCGGGCTCTGGCTGGGGATTCTTTCCCTCTTATTCTGAGTCTTTCGCAACTCTCTCTCTCTTATTTCCTCCTTTTGGGATCTCCGGTTACTGTACTATTACATTCAATTCGACAGGGGGTGTAATGTGTGACTTGTTCAACCAATTCAACAGTTTGACAACCACCAAACTTTTGTGTGACAAAACCGAAAATTTTCGACAATCAACACGAAAATTTGGCAAATTCAACCTTTTTGGAAAACCCCCGTCGGAATGAACCACCAGGTGTTTTCGACAGACCCCTCCGTGACACATGACCACGTACCAAATTCGACACCGACAGGGGGTGTGACACGTGACTGTTGAATTGAACGTAATATGCCTGTTACAATTTGTGTATGGGCGGGTAAAAAAGTGAACGGGACTGCGCCACGACAGTGAGATATAAGAAACACAAAATTATTGCTGAACCTTTAGGTTTGGCTACCTTGGGGAACTTGAATTTCGGCCAATTTTGCTACAAGGACAAACAAAAATTTGTCATGTGAATTTGGTCATCGCACAAAATCGATATAAAATCGTTCAAAAAAAGTTGTTGAAGTGTCAGTGGCTGGTTCTGTACTCTCCACCAAATTCCAATATCTTCCTGATGTTTTTGCCTGGTGCACAAGTTGTTAGCGTCCAAATTCTGTTTTATTTGATGTGTCATTTTCGCTCTGTGTTCGTCCGACTGTGTCGGCCTCGGAGTATTTCTGCCTCCGAGATCAATTGTCTCCGTCATCAATTGCCACGTTGACGTGACGACAACACTTCTTGCTTTCGCCCTCCATGTCCTCCCTTGCTACCTTTTGTGATGTTCCTGTCTCTGATGTGTTCACTGGATTGGGTAATGAACTCTGGGCTCCGTACCTGGAACTCGCAAGCTTCTGGTCTTCTGTTGGTTTCATCTCTATGTGCCTGAATGACATTCCTGTGGCTGCTTCCTCGCCTTCTGATCTTGTACCTGGCTTGGACTGGTTCCAGTTTGTCTGCAACTCCACCTCTGAACTTGTCATGCACTTGAGTTCTGGCCCACTTGAGCTTCGAGACCACCCTCTTCCAACGGTTGGTGCAGAATCTGGTGCCTCGTTATCCATAGGTATGTCATGACTTCTGTATTGCCATTGTCATGTGTTCATCTCTTTATTCTCAGGATCATCGTCTGTTACACCGGTGTTCCGAGGCGGCATCGGTGTGGACCCGTCGTCTTCCTCATCAGTGTCCCGGGGTCGACCTGATGTCCCCTCGTGTACACCCGGTACGCGAGGTGTGGATGCAGCTGCTGATATGCTTGCGGACCCTCAGACACGTCGTTCGCAAGGTGTCCTAAACTTGAATGATGATGTTATTATGAATGTTGCATTGCCAATGAGTAATTCTTTTCCAAATAAACCATTTTCTGTATCATCCCACCATCTTCCTTTTGCCTGTCTTGATGTGCAAGGAAAAGTGACCGTTGTACGTTTCCTTGTCATTACACAACGTGTTAGTATTGCGTTACTGAGAGAAATGACTGCCCGTCATCAGCATATCTGTGCGAGAGAGTCAAGTGAAAAGAGGAAAAGTACTGATGCTCTACACGTGGAATTCCTTGCCCATCAATGTGCGGAATCATGTCTTATACTCATGTCTGAAGCTACGGTGGCTGGGTTCAGTCTGATGTCTCTTTCACTTGCTGAAGTTCAAGAGTGTACAATGATTCTTGATCTTCGGTCCAAGTCCAAGAAAAGAAAAGCCCCTTTCCCACTTGGCAATGCTGACAAGGTTCCGTGTCTGTCCTTCGAGACATCTGCAGCTGGTATTATTTTCCCAATTATGCTGCCTCAGAGCGAGAAAGATCAAATTGTTCGTGAACGGTGTGAGTCGACCAACAATGCTTCGTTGAAGCAGTATGAATGCTCATTCTGTGGTAAACTAGAGGATGCAAATGAAGTTAAAATGAAATCCATGGACTCTTTGGATATCTCGCTTCTTCAAAAAGCTGTCAAAGTGCTTTGCAATGTTTGCCGTCAGCCGCAAATCCAGTGTTTCAGACCAGTGTCCATTCTTCATGATGCATATGTTCTTTGCCATTTGTGTGCTTTATCTGTAGTCAGGAATTCGTTTCGCTCAATTCCTGTTCGCAGTTATGCCAACGGACTTTGGATTGGTGATGTTCTGGAGGCACTTCGTTGTTTGATGTTCTTGGAAGAAGAATGCATTGCGCGTGCCCAAGCAACGAAATGTATGTACAAACTCTCGATCAGCCCTTCTGGCCAAATGGCTGCTCGTGGAAATGTTTGCATTTTACCTCAGGACTCCAATTCATTTTGTCTGCCATGCCCACTCCATTGTTCAGGGTCAGAGACAAGATATGTGTTATTCTCATTGGTTCTCCAGACACTGAAGTTACCCAGGATATGCTAAGGAAATCCCCACTACTTGTTCGTCGTGAATGCATTCGGAGAGCTCTATTCTGGCTTATTGAGAACAATCCATTGTATTCTGACCTGGACAAGAACTCGGTGGTCGAGAATCTTGAGGAATATCCGGAGCATGATTGCCCACTCGCAACAACTGATTTTCTTCGGACAAATTCAGCAACTAAGCAAGGATCCTCTCATACGACCTATTCTGACCAAGCAAATTCTGAGTTATTCGAAAGCTCTAATACATTCGAACTTACTGCTACGACACTTGTAGATGTAGACAATCTACAGTTGACTTACAAGCAATGCAAACTGGAAGCACTGCGAAAGTTGAAAAATGAAGAATCGGGATTTGTCAAATTTCCGTCTGGAGGCACACCTTTGTCAACTTCAAAAAATCCTCGAGTATTTGGATTGTTGTTTCCAAATCTTTTCCCTTATGGGGTCGGAATGGTTGATAACAATAATGTTAGGTTGAGGACAGACATTGGATTTCACAAGCTTGACACACGACCTCATGTTCAGCACTTACTGAGCATTGCAGATAATCGCTTCCAAGTCCATAAATCTTTCATGTTTGTTATGAGTAACATCATACAGCGGCGCCAGTCCTCTTTAAAGTCTCATCTTGCAGTCAACCAGTCGTGGTTTCCAAAGATACATGGGCTGATGCAGAAACTTGACCGAGAATTGATGGATTCTTACCATGCCAAGCTTGAGAAAAACTCATTTGCGAAACCAGAAACCAAAGGAGAGAAGGCTGCAGCAGATATGATGAAGTACCTCAACTATGTCTCTGATCATATTCCAGGCTCAGTTGGAGACATCACCAACATGAAACAAGAGTGTCATAGCAAAATTGTGTGCGATGGATTGCCCCATTTCTTTGCCACGGTCAATCCTGCAGATTCCCATAATCCCATTGCCCAAGTTCTAGCCAGAAGGTAAATTGATCTGGACAAGATATTTGATTCCTTGGATAATATTACAAGGGAACCAAGTACTTGGGCAAAAACTTTGGCTGAAAACCCTGTTCCTGGAGCTCAGTTTTTCCACTTGATGGTTTCAAAATTCTTTGAGATAATCCTCAGCATGAAGAGAGCCTCGAAGATTGGTATCCTTGGTAAAGTTACGGGATGGTATCCTGCAGTTGAAGCTCAAGTCCAAGGATCTCTTCATCTACATCTTCTCATCTGGATTGTGGGAGCACCTGCCTCGCCTCTGGATATGAAAGCAAGAATGAATTCTGACCCCGAATTTAAGCTGAAATTGACTGCATGGTACGACAACATAATTTGCCAGAGCTTCCCCAAAGACACAGTTCCTTATGTTCCCATCGAAGGTACTCCCAAACAACTACCAGTTTTGAGCCACCCATTAGATCCTGATTCTCCAGACTACGAGCTCAAAAGAGCACAGCAGTACCGGAATCTGTGTGAGACTACCGGCTTGGTTCATGAGCATAATGCAACTTGTTTCAAACACATCCCTCGTCAAATTCAAGCACTTTTGGACCCAGACAATGATTGTTGGTTCCAACTTCCTAGGCCTCTTGTTCCTGAGACGCATTTTGATGAAGATGGTGATCTTGTTATTAGATGTGAGAATGGCCATTTGAACAGACATAATCCAACAGTTACACTTTGCCTCGGATGCAATACTGACCTCAAACAAACTGCCTCCGGGCACGTTGCAATGGCCATGGTTGAGTACATGGGAAATTACACCATAAAGTTGCAGCTCGATACTTCCTTAGTCTTCTCAGCTCTCTGCGCTTCAATCAAAGCCTTACAAGATAACCCACCAATGGATATCGATGGGAATGTTGACAGTTCTGAAATGAGCTGCTTAATGATGGTGAAAGCAACAAATACATTGGTTGGGAAACACAAGCTTACCAGCCAACAAGTCGCAAGTTTTTTACTTGGTCAGAAGAATCATTATACATCAGATGATTACCAAGTTTGACTTTGCTGCTCAACGCAATAAACGACTTGGCAAGCTCATGAGGAAGGCACGAGATTCTGGAATGTGTTTGGATGACGAAGAAGGAGATGATGTTTACGACCCTGTTTGGGAGAATGCCATGCAGGCTGCTGTGGATATTGATGAATACAATGTTGCCAGAGACACAAGAGCCTCACGAGATGTGAAAAATATAATTGCAGAAGCCGAAGATGGAGGGTTTTACCTTGTAAAGAATTCGCCAAGCCAGGAGATACAAGCCCACTTCAGACAGAGAATTTGAATTGGTGATGAGGACAATATAATCAACGCGAACATTGCAAGCAAGAATCTGCTTGACGAGAAAAACTCGCTCATCAAGCGTCGTCTCAAGGCTGTGGAGGACAAGCAAAGAAATGGCCTAAATCTTCAGCACCCGTCTGAAAGAATTGCACTTGCTATCTATACAACGTTGAAAGAGGAGGCCGAAAGAGCTCAAGAATTATATGAACAAGTTTCCCTAAAGTCGAACAGGAGCTCACCATGGTCATCTTTACACCCCTACCAGCAATTATGTTTCTCCTTGATCATTAAACATACCCTTAACGATGAACAAGCTCGGGAATTCCTCCTGTTAGCAGACAAGATTGGTGTTGAATTGGAACAAGGCAGAAAAGATTCACTGATGACACTCCTCTGTACCGGGCCTGGTGGAACTGGGAAATCCGTCATTTTTCGAGCTTGGGAAGAATTTTATGAGGCAATTGGACATCCAGAGCATTTACGGCTTACTGCTCCAACTGGTGTTGTTGCTAGTGATATTGGAGGTTGCACTATTCATTCGGAAGCAAGCCTATGAGTTCCACCTGCCAAGATGAAATCCGCTCCGAATCTATGGGCCAGTCTTGAAGAATGGATCGCTCACATTGAAACTCTCATTCTGGATGAAGTCTATTTTCTAACTGCCAACGACTTAGCCCGCCTCTCTGAATACTTGTGTATGAGAAAGGGAATCACCAATGAATTATGTGGCGGGTTAAATTGGGCAACATGCAGGGATCCCTGCCAACTTCCCCTGCCTGATGAGACGGTGTCTCACTACCTCTATTTCTGTTCGGCCCATGAGGGCGCCAGAGAAGCATTATACGCGGCCAGCCAAAAGAACCGGTACCAGAAGCATCATCTGAACGATCCCCAACGCCTCCCCGACCTCTTCGCGTACGTGCAACACACGCGCCGATTCCATTCAGTCTTCGGTGATTTCAAGCCGATAGAACCCCCTGACAAGTAGATTCCATTCAGTTTCTTTTTCTCTTCACTTACTTTTACGACACACACTCACGACCTCCCCATGACGTATCTCCTTACTGGCTCAGCCAGGCCACTAGGGATGGGCACGGGTCCGGGTCCGGGTATGAAACAGTCAACCCGGACCCGGACCCGGAAAACCCGGACCCAAACCCGCGGGTCTACGGGTTGTCCACGGGTCGTCGGAATTGATCGGATCATGCCTGCCGAAGCTTGCCGGCACAGTTTAACACCTTCAAAACTGAAATATGCTCACTAATTGAGGTTTTTAAATGCATCGGGTGCTTAACAAAACTTTGGAGTACCTCTCATAGCTGTGAGCCATGTCAAACTGCCTTGAAATGACTTAAATTGCACAATAAATTCAATGTTCGCAGACCCGTGGTGTACCCGAAGGGTTTCGGGTCTACTAAAATTGGAACCCGTTCCCGTACCCGGGCCGACCCGACCCGGAAACCCGGCGGGTTGACCCGTACCCGTGCTCAACACTACAGGCCACGGACTTCCCGCTTCGCGTGTCGCCCCGTTGCGACACGCAAAGTTTCCAGACTGCATGATTACACATACTTAGCAAGACTCGGACCAGTTACAATTATCGGACAGTGCTACATCTACCATATGCCCTAGGCACAAAGGATGTAAAACAAAGATACAAAAACAAAAACAAAAAAAGAAAGAAAAAAAAAATTCCCCCGCCTCAGGGGAGGTCTCTGTTCGCCAATGAACTAGTACAATGCCATTTCAATGATGATTTGAATGACTTACATGAAAATATCTGCCAGGATGTGAAAGGAATTCAAGTCTGGCACCAAGTTAAACATGCTAAATGGTTGTGGAAGGGACTATGTACTGCTGAGGATAAAGCCACTCTGGACAAATATGTGTTATCGAACGAGGGATGTAGTGCAGAAACAAAAGTCTCACCGATGTTCAAAGATGGATCAACGAACCGGAACACGCGTGTCCACTCATCGTGTATACCAACATGGCGCAGGACTATCATAATAATTGCATGGCTGAGGCTTTTGCAGTTGCGACAGGGCAAGAGTACCAGTTGTACCATGCCAAGGATACCAGGGGACGAGGGAGGAAGAAGCAGCAGCTTACCGGCTTGGCCGCTGAAGTTGCTTGGTCAATACCCGTGAAAGAGGCCAATGACCTCGGCGGAAAAGTTCCTTTCGTGCCCAGCATGCCAGTCTTCTGCACAGAGAACATTGCAACCGACCTGGGGATCTCTAATGGGAGCCGAGGAACACTCATCTCCATCATATATGGGGAGATTGAAGCTCACCGCTATGCGATCTTGGCGGAAGTCGACTTCAAGGCCTACAAAAATAGAAATGCGGACGCGCTACATCCGCATCGGGTTATGCTGAAAACATGGACCAGAGTCAGATTCACTTCTGCCTGGAGGGATCTGAGAAAATTTACCATGCCACTCATTCCCAACTCCCTCTCATTCCGGCCTTCACTTTTACATCTCACAATTCACAAGGCCATTCACTGGATGTCTGCTGCATAGACCTAGCCAGTTGCCCCAGTATTCAGAGTGCATATGTAATGCTCTCACGGGTGCGCACATTCAAAGGCCTCTGCATCTTCTTGTTCTCTAATTTTCTCCGTGCTTAGTACCAACGTCACAAAATTCCTAGGACCGATGCCTTCATAAATCCTGGCAAGCAGTGGATGCTCTTTACTCCTATCCCACTGTCTTGCCAGGTAAGCTATCTTCATTCTGAGTTACTGTATGACATGGGATTGGGCCTCTTCGAGGCAGGTGCTGAACCTGTAGAAGAGGGAAGCAACAGTGCTATGACAGAACTCAATATGGAACAATCATCTCAAAAATGCGGCACAAATCACAATGTCCAATACCTGTTCTCAGACTATGAGACGACCATTCCGTCTCGACCGCATTCAAAACCACATTTCGCAAGAACTCCGAGAAGAGCTCAGATGCACAGAACTCAAAGCTGCAGAAACAAAAGCTTATTCCTGCAAGCGGCTGTCGTGGTTCTATGAGGCAATCCTGGAAGGCAAGGTGAAACTTCTCACCAAAAAAGATGGGTAAGTCTTCCAATTGTTCTCAAGGACTCGAGCATTCAATCTTTGAAGAAACCCCAGGTGTGCTGACAGAAGATCAGACAGGCGAGTTGGCCTTGAATTATGAGTGCTTCATTGGTTCATTAGCAGTAAGTTCTCAGCACATCAACAAGTGATAAGAAAAGAGAAAACACCAGCTTGGACTCTCGCTTTCGACCCATGGGGTGGAGAGGAGCACGCTCTCATTTACGACCTTGGAGGTGGAGAGGGTGGAGGAGATGGGAGTTTAACTCACCAGCTCAGACTCTCACTTTCAACCCATGGGGTGGAGAGGAGTTCACTCTCATTTACAACCTTGGAGGTAGAGAGGGTGCTGGGGAATTATCCCTGCAATTATAATAAATGAATAAAAAGAGTTTTCTATACTCTCCGCACACTTTTCTCAATACTCTTCATCGCCCGCCCTATGCTATGCTATGCCGCCTGCCCTACGCTATGCCGCTGCCCATCCCACGCCACATCGCCGCTGCCCACCCTCATGCTGCTGCACCCGTACCACCCGCTCGCCTCTGCTGCCTATCCCCTATGCTACACGCTGCGCCCCTAGTCCTACCCTATGCCCCTGTGCATCCTATGCTACTCTGCCACTACCGCCTCGCCATGATGGCAAGCACGCTGCTGCTAGCCCCTGCCCATCCATGCCGCCCCCACGCTCATCCATGCCCTGCATGTCCTCAGCCCGCCCTCTGCTCAATGTCGCCGCTGCGCCCATTGGCCCCGCCACCGTGATCATCCGCCCTGCCACCCTGTTCACTCGCCCCGCCGCTGTGCCCATTGCCGCTGTTTCCATCCACACCCCTGGTGACTCGCACCGTGCTCAACGCTGCCACCTTGCTCATCGCCAGTGTGCTTATCCACCAAGGTCCATTCCGCCTTGCCCATCACCACCACCGACGGCTGCACCGCTCCCTTTCAAATCCATTCTTCTCTTCTGGTCTTTTTTTTTCTTTATCTTTCATATCTCTTTCGATTCCCGGGAGATTTTTTCTTGTGATTCACAGGCTTCACTCAACTTTCCAATGTTGTCTCTCGTCTTCACTATTCCACTGATCACCTCTCCACCTGAGGTCACTACAATTTCACCCTTGTTGTTATCATTACCTTTTTCTTTTTCTACTGTGAGCTTAGGCCTTCTACATCTAGGGACACGGACGGCTCCTTTGTTACTGCAGATCTTCCCTCTTTTAAAGCTGGGTATTAGCATTGGCCAAACATGGGTGGTTAGGTGGTTAGGTGGTTTGGGTGGTTAGGTGATTAGTGGTTAGGTGGTCAGGGATACGGTTCGTGGTTAGGTTAGGCGGTTATGGTTTAGGTAAGGATCTATATAAAGTTAGGCGGTTTGGGTAGTTAGGTGGTTAGGGTGGTTATGTAGTTAGGGGGTTAGGTGGTTAGTGGTTGGGTTGTCAGGGATACGGTTTGTGGTTAGGTTAGGCAGTTATGGTTGAGGTAAGGATCTATATGAAGTTAGGTGGTTTGGGTAGTTAGGCGGTTCAGGCAGACCATGTTGGTTAGACAGTTTGGGTGGCTAGATGGTTAGCCAGATTGGGTTAGATTATTAGCCCTGTCTCTAGTTCACCCTTCAGAGCCAAGTGCAGCAGCGGCACCACTCACCTGTGATCCGCCGCACCTGCCCTGTCAACTCCATGTGCACACCAACTGCCCTCGATATAGCAGGTGAGTCACTAGCACAGAGCATGTCGGGCTTGATGGGTCTCTCACCTCTTGTGCACACTGAATCCATGGGATGCACCTGCCTGCGTCCGACTTTGACCTCTGACTGCACACTGCCTGCCTACATCCGAGACCCACCCGATCCACCCCCACCCCCAAACTCGCCATACAGCACACATGGCAGGCCGCACATGGATCAGAGTTGGAGTAGTCTTGCTTACTCAACGACTACCCTTGTGTAAACCCCGTTTAAACTCGACCAGTGGTCACTGACAGCTGAAGATTCTCAATCTCTATTGTCTCCGCGCACATGACATTGGCTTTTTTTTCTTCTGGAGACAAAGAGTAATTGCAACCATTCATCCTCGGATCCGCCTTGTGTCGTTGCGAGCCTTAAGAAAGATTGCTCTAAGGCTCCAACCATTTAGTTTTCGTTTGAAGAAACAGGCAAACTAAATGGAAACGGTTAGTAAACGTTTTAAAACCGTTTAAAACTGTTTATAAACGGTAATTTCGGCTGGCAATTTGCGGAGACATTCCAGGCCTGTAGACTTGAAATTGTTATCCACAACAGACTTCAACAGACAAAGAGGCCCTCAGAGAGATCCCTATGCTCCACTCGGAGAAGAACAGGAGCACAATAGGGGCGGCGGGACGAGGGCGGGAAGTTGGCGGGTGGCGAGGCGGAGATGGCCGCGCGCCATCACTCACGTGAATAATTACCATATTGGGAAATATCGCTTGGATCGCAACCAAATCAACACTCCTCAGTGAGTACCTCATTTATGGGCCTTGGGTGCATTTCATGAACGATATTCAGATTGTATCTGGGTCTGAACACTTTATATATAATTGATAGCCCAGTGGGTGAGTTTGGACAACCATTTGAACCGTTTACAAACCATTTGCTTACCATTTGCGAGCCCCCGCAAACTAAATGGAAATAAAAACGGTTTTTACCGTTTGAAAACATTTATAAACGGAAATGGTTGGAGCCTTAGATTGCTCGCAGGATCGTACATGACTACTTGGCGGCTCCGGCTGTAGATGCTAAAGCAGGGATGGTCTCTAGAAGAGTACTCGGTGAGGATTTCGCCATATTGATGAATCATGCTCGGAATGAATTCAGTAGCCAACGGGGTTGGGCTTCTTGAGAGATATTACATGAGGTACGTAGTCATCCACAAAATACATGACTGACATCCTGTGGCAATTATTGCGGCCCAGCATATCCCCTTTCCCTGGGCGTTACTTCGATATTGAATGTTCCTGTCTCCTTTGTCTCTTTTCTTTGTTCCCGCAGGACTTGCTGCTGATCGTCATGGTTGCAATTCTATGATAGAACAACGCAGAAAAGTATTATGCTCCTGACACTGACGCTGACTAGCAACCTTTCTAATTACAAAAAAACAAGCCTACCTGCCTATCAATCAACGAATGCTTGAATTAGCCTAGGCTCCCGCCGAATACGGCTACATACGGGCATCCGAATTCCCGTACCCGCCAAGATCGCGATGGAGATAGACCTGCTAAACCCCTCCTTTGGGGTAGATGATGCACACCCGCCGCGGAGGACAATGGGCATGAAAGTTGCCATCTGCCCAGCTGTCAGCCTTCTTGTTATTGAAACGACTCGAGACGGCATGTGCGCGCTGATTTCGGCGTGGGCGCTGGATAAGTGCAGAGAACAATGGAGAACGGTGTGAATACATGCGTGGATATTACAGAGTAAATACAGGCGGGAGCGTGCATGATAGCGATTCGGTATATGCAGATGCGATGGGATGGTGAACATGTGAGTGAGTGAATGGCAATTATATGTATGCGAATTTATAATCGTTCTTTTCAATGCGGGAGCCTTAGAAGAGCAATATGTGCGATGTAAGCAGCCGTCAGGTTTCGTCGGAGTCGTTCTGGTTGTATATCAGCTCTGCGGCCTCTTCGAAAGCCACCTGAGACAGCTGGGGTCGCTCCGCGACCACGCGTGCGAAGAGTACCGCGTCCACGCTCCGCCCAGATATCTTCTGCAGATGGGGGCATGGGAGTGCGGGGGCAACATCAGACCCAGCGGGGTCTGGAGCAGCGTTCGGGGAATCGAGGGCGCGGAGCGCGTCGTCATTGGCATCTGAGATGCTGAGCGTCCGTAGGGTAGTGCACTGGCCAAAAAAATGCCCGAAGGTCGAGAGACGTGCTTGGAGGCCTTTGAGCTCGAGAGTCTGAATCTGGGACAGGGGAATAAACGTGGACGAGGAAGACTCATCGCTCTGGGGCTCGGCGGGGGACTGAATAGCCACGAGCCAGTTCAAGAGGAAGGTCGCGTCATCTGGGTTTGGAAGGTGTAACGACGCGGAAACGTCTTCGAGGCTCAGCTCTTCGAGTGAGGGTAGATAGAAAAGGGAGAGGAGCTTCACGGCGTAATAGACGTCGACGAACCCGAATGCCAAGTGGGAAACCCGAGGAAGCTTGATCGCTCCTTGCATGGCGGACAGATCGGGGCTTAGCACTGCCTGTGCAGAGGTGGAAGCGCCCGCGCCCAGCGCCGGATCGAACTGCGGACCCCAACCGATAATTGAGAGGTCTTGGAGGTCGGGGCAAGACTCGAGGATTTTGACGAACTGGTCGAGAGTTGGCATGACATTGCTCGCATGGTACTTGAGCTCGAGCTTCATGAGGTTAGCTAGCGCGCAAGATGACCAGTCAACGTGGACGCCTGTAAGAATCACCTCTCGAAGGTTCTCTAGGCTCCCTCCTCCGAGCAGTGGGAGGTGGTGCCTGAGGGACGCGGGCTGGAAGACCTCGCCCTTCGACGCGAAGTATTCGTTGCAGCGCGAGAGACGGAGCGTCTCCAGCATGGGGCCGACTCCGTGGAGCGCGTGTGCCAGAGAAAAGTGAAGATGGGTGCCCATGTATCGGTAAGGAGCTCGAAGCTGCGCCAGCGTGCGACGTGGGGCATGAGTATGTGTAGCACGGTCTCCATGTCTTTCCAGCAGAATCCATGTGAGTTCTCTTCCCAGTCCCACGCGGGATCGCGGAAATCCAGAAGAATGTCTAAAGGGTAGGTTTTGGACCGCGCGAGCCACGTCACCGTCCGCGCCAGTTGGTCGGCGGAACTGGGGAACGTAAGGACGATGGTACTCCAGAGCGTGCCTGTTGAGAGGGCTACCTGGCGCCAACGGCGGCAGACGTGAGAGATGGTCGTGGGTGATATCGTGAGATCAGATGCGTCGTGAAAATTCTCTATTGCAGAGACGTAGATGATTGAGAGTAATTCGTTAGGCAGCCGTTCCATGTTACTACGGCCTCGGAATGCAAGAGAAACGCGAGAACTGTGTTTTATGAGCGGCATACGGAAGCTCGAGCAGTGCCTCCCGAAGAGGGCCAGTGCAACGCTCTCTGCGCAAGACATGCGACTCGCTACATTGACGTTCATATTAGACGCCTGATTGATATACAGACAAAGAGGAAACGCACCTATGAGCCTTTCGACGAGACGAATCGCGGTTAGCGACCACAGCGATCCCGCAGGAGGCTTTTATACGAAACCGCTGGATGGTCGTGAGTGATAGTGGAGGAATGGCCCGTGAGAATGCATATTTTGCCGCCGGAAGCACGATTGCAGCGGAGAACATGCTTAAACAGGCATCTCGTAGCCAGGCTTTTGGCTGACGGCACTGCCCACCGCCTCGTGTATCCAGCGGATCTGATTCCGCGAATGCCCGGCACGCCTAAGCCGCGCCGTTCATTCACCCCCAGCCTCATGCTATGATACCCGATGCGTCTTTTGTGGGTGTCTATGGGTCCCCAAACAATTTTCTTAGACACCTGGGGCGCCACCCAGAAGGCTTTTGGATGCCTCGAGGCTGTCTATTGTCCTCAATAAAGAATATCCATATGCTCCTACATAAATGAAACAGTAGAGATAGACGCCCAAAATGGGCTTGGTTTAGATAGTGTCACTAAAGCCGTGGCCCGTTGCGTTGTCCCGGACGGCATGTGTCGTACACAAGTGTCAACTGCCTGTTGAATGGGGCTTGGTAATGGTGTTTGTGGTGACTCATTGGATACTGTACCAATCTGTAGGGGTGAAACGCATTCTGAACCGTGACTGAAACGACAAGTCCGTTACGTGTGACAAGCCATAAATATTGAAACGGACCAACGCCGCCGTAGTGAATTTTCTTCGCTATCAGACGGTGTCTCGTAGACCTTGAACAGCCCCTCCTCTTATCAAGTTATCATTGAACCCATAAATTATGTCTGAGAGGGGGGAAAAAAGGGTTTTGAGGCCTGTAATGTCACGATTTTTGAGTGAAACGATAGCTCTGCTATGCGTGACTCAGCCAGAAAACTGAAACGAAATGACCCATCCGTTACGTGTTATTTCACCCCTACAGATTGGTACAGTACACCTGTATTTGTTCCTAAAGAGGTGTATCCTAATGATTCCATCAGTGATACACCGGATTTGGCGTATCCCAAAGATCCTATCAATAATACACCGGATTTGGTGTATCTCAGTGATCCCATCAGAAATACACACTAGTTGGGCGTCAGAGGACGCAACGTCCTTGTCGTTCGTCACGACGTTGTAGCTGCCGGGGCCCCAGTTCTTCTCCGCGGTGGACTTGAGCGTGTTCCATCCGGGCACTGCACTTTATCAACTCACCGCCCTCTGATCAAGGAGTGTGTATATCATAACATACACTTGTGTACGTCAGACGAGCTGATATCCGAACAGCTCCCCGTCGCGTGCGCGGACACCGCGCCCGCCTCGGGAAGGGCGAGCCGCCCGAGCTTCGTGCCATTGTGCGCATACGTGACGAGATCGCGCGCCGCCTCGTCGAGCGCGAGGTGCGTCGCGTCGCGCGGCACGCCCGCGATGTGGCTCGGAGACGAGTACGACGATGACGGGGCGGCGGCGGCGAGGAGGGGTGTGAGGAACAGCAGGGGGAGGAGGGTCGATGTTAGGGGCGCCATTGTTGGAATGGGCGAGGATATAAATATAAATGTAGGGGTGTTCGTGAAGTGGTCGTCTCGTATTTAATACTCCAGAATTCGAGGTTTGTTGAACCTTGTGTTGCTGAATGGGTAGCCAAGGCAATTACTCATGATCAACGTTGGAGAGGCAATGAATGATGCGCATTCAATTCTCACACGCGTGGTAGGAGGTGGAGGAGCGTCGAAGCGAGGAGCGCCATTGTTGCAGCATTGTGTGGAGTTGGAATGGGGAGGAGAATCTAGTTGGTTTCGTGAAGTGGTAGTGAGAAGTGGAGAATCTGATGGCCAGCACCAGAATGAGGGAAGGGAAAGCAAACTCTCCGATTTTATAATCCACTTTTTGGGTGGTTCGGGGAGCGCTTCAGAGGCGGTGGATGTGTATTCAATTCTGCAGATCACGTCGACCCAGTCCTGGCAAATACCTGTGGCCCAAGCAACGACTGTAGAGCAAAAGTGTGGCTCTCTCTAGATTCTAGGGGCGTTCAATTCTTAATCCGAACGGGTTCAGTTCGGATTTTATATAGTATTTGGGCCATATGATTGGCTGATTATATATCTAAAATCCGAACTGAGCAGTTCGAACTGAGAATTGAGCACCCCTTCTGGCCTGGTTTGAATGTCATCAGAACCCTAATTTTTAGATATTCAGTTTTCCAGAGGGCATGCGAGGCAAGTCCAAGTCTGGCCCCAGGAGTCCCGCCGAGCAGCCAAGTCCGTACGCGTAGAATGCGATACACTCCTCTCCCAACTCCCCAAGGCAACCCGGATATCACCCAAATGAAGCGTCCGCGGCGTCGAGTCGAATGCTATTCCAGGAAGCACCGAGCATAGCCTCCGATGCTGCGAACTGATTGCTGGGATGACGAGTACAGTAGCCATTTAATTTTCCAAAGTTATCCCTAGTTGATTCCAAAAGATCGCCAACGCAGCGGGGCACTGCAAGATGCGTCAACTGCGAAGTGGGATCCATTCCGGAATTGCGAGGCAACTTACTGTACAATACCACTCGGGTGTTCTTCCAATCAGTGGCAGGCGGCTGTGCGTCGCAGATCATGTAGTTGAGGAGACAGCGCCGTCGGAATCGAGAGACGCACTGAAGGAAGGCGTTCCGAGGGACGAATGCCTACAGACAGATTCCGAGTGGTCACCGTGTAGGGCAAAGTGGCAAGGGGACGTGCACGTGCTCCTGTGACTCCTGCGTCACGAGTCCTCCCAACGTGCTGCAGCGTATAGACAATTAATTCATGTACATAATTTACGGAATCGACGCCCAAGAACATACATGTAATAAAGCAGCAGACTCTAACAAGCTACTGGGGTCCACGCTACCGCCGCCCGCCCCACCCTCGATCCCTCTCCCTCTCCCGGTCCCGCTCCCAATATCGCTGATCCCCACGGTCGTACTGATCATACTCGTACATGCCGCGCCCATACGATCGCCCACCTGTGCTGCCCCCGCTCAGCGGCGGTGCGCCCATGCTCTCCTGCTTGACGTGCCCGCTCCCTCCCCCTCCACTCCCACCCATCCCACTGGCACTCCCACCCGAACCGTACCCGCCACCCATCAGCCCCGCTTCGAGCGCCGCCGCCACTCCCCCCGCGCCGCCGCCCCACCCCTGCCCTTGTGCACCGCCCCCGCTCATACCGAGCCTTGGCACAACCTCCGAAAACGCGAACGGCATCCCAGGCGAGGGCAGCATCTGCGGCGTCTCCCCGCGCGGGCCCGTCGGCACCACGCGCTGCGAGGCAGTTGTCCGACCATGCACCCCCGCCCCCGTCCCCACATTGATCGCCGCCGCCTGCGCCTGCGCCGCGATCTTCGTCTTGCCGCCGCACCACGTCCAACCCGCTCAGCCTGGGCGGCGGGGTCCCCGACCCGCCCGCCACCGTCGACACTGGGGGCGTGGCGGCGCGGCAGCAGCGGTTTTGCGCTTCCGCGGCGTCGGCGCAACGGCCTTGCGCGCGGGCGCATAGTCCTCGTCCGAGTCCCCCGCCGCATCCGCGTCGCCGTCAAGCTCGTCCTCCTCGTCCGACGCCGACGCCGGCGCCGCCTTGCGCTTGGTGCCTGAGGAGAGGGTGACGGCGGGCACCGCCGCGGAGGCGGCGAGCTCCCCGCGGGTGGGCGCGGGCGCATGGTGCGCCTCGATGAACGCGACGAGCGTCTTGTACACCTTCTGGTTATTCCGTATGTCGTCGTGCACGGTCCGTACGTCCGCGCGCATCGCGGCAATCGCACTCGCCAGCCCGGCGAGGGTGGTGCTGTCCTTGTGGCGCGCGATGAGGATGCCGACCGCGATGAACTCGATCGGCGCGATCTTCGCGGGGCGCTGGAACACGCGGGTGTGCTTGACGTCGCGTACCAGTGCCTCGAAGACGCGGTACGTCGACGTGATGCGCTGCGAGAGCGCGGGCGGGACGGGCGCGGGGTCCGCGAGCCAGCGCTCGGTCGCCTGCATGGACGTCGTTTTGGGCGTGCCCTGCGCGATGCACTGCACCGTCTGCGCGAGGCAGCGGAAGTCGGACCCGCGCGAGCGGTTCCAGTCGAGCGAGTCGCCGCCGAGTCCGTCCTCCTCCTTGTTAAGGAAGGTTTCTTGCAGGGTGCGCATGAAGCGCGCGCGCGGGGTCGTGAGGACCTTGAGCTTTTCTGCGAGGGGGTGAGCGGATGCCAGTTAGTAGCGACGAGAGGCGGGCGCACCGGCGGGGGTGAGCGCGACGCCGAGCTGCACGCGCTGGGTGGGGTGCGTTAGCGGGATACAGGACGACGGGACGGGGCGCGCACCTGGAAGATCTCGCGCTCGTCCGCGTCGGCGAGGTCCTGGTACTCGACGCATACGACGGCCTTGTTGTCGAACATGCGGCGGTACTTTTCCGGCAGGATTTTCTTGTGCTGCCTGGTCTTGTTCGCGGGGTTGTCGCGGTACCAGAGCTTGTCGCCGGTTAAGCTGGGGGGGGAAACATGAGCGGGATGTAGACCGCCACGAGGGTGACGTACGGGTCTTTGTCTGCAATACAGACACTGTTAGTGTCCGTTGTATTGGGGCAGAAGACGCGACGAACGTGGGATCTGAGGAGAAAAGGAGCGTTAGCGGGAGTACGGGGCCAAGAGCGGACACCACTCACCAGACCGTCCATAAATCTTGAAAGAAAAAAAGTCAGAATACTCCGTCGTGCAAGGCCAACACACACCTGTGGATCGAAGTCAAACGCTGCTTGCCGTCGATGCACGTCCGCGTCTCAGTGCCGTCATCATACGCATTCACCGCTGCGCGCGCCAATCAGCCCACGAAGTACATGCACATCGCGCCACACACCAAAAATGACCGGTGGTATGTAGAAGTTGCGGAAGATCGAGTCGATGATGCCGATCTGCTTCGCCTCGGGCCACACGACCTCTGGGAGTCCAAATAGCTTAGCATGGCGCCCACACACCTATCAGAGCAGTAAGCGCGCGTACCCCGTTGATAGTCTGGCTCGAGATTGATGTCACTGCTGTGTATCTGTTCTGCGCGCACGTCAGCACAGGCGGTGGCGGCGGGCAGAAAAGGCGCACTGTAGAGCGCCTCGGTGCTGTACGTCGTCGCGCGTGGGGGCTTCAGCGCGTGGCGGATGCGGTACCCGTCCGCGCCAGCCTTTCCCTTTCCCTTTCCCTTGCCGCGACCCTTGCGCGCAGGTGCGACGGAGTACTCTTCGTCGAGCTCGTCGAGGTCAGTCAGGTCAGAGTAGTCGGAGGACGCCATCACCCGCTGCCACGGTGAACAAAATGCGCTGAAAAAGCGTGTGGGCGCGGACGGGGCTGTGGCATAACAGACGTCAACACGGCTCTCCTTCTCAAGCACCCCGTCCTTCTCGTAGCTGCCAGCTGCTACAAGCTAGCAGCGTATCTAGATCTCCACGTTTGGCCAGGTTTTGTTTTGTCTTTTAAGACTGGTGTGACTCGTCTCCGCGATTTTCGATGAGTGGCTCTTGCTCGAAAATTCATCCTCGCATCACGCGTGCTCCTCAACTTCAAAGGTCTATAACTAAAGACTATCTAAAGCTCAGGCTCTCGAAGCGGTACTGGACTGGGACCGTCGGCTGATATATTTCCTACTGCGTCTGTACTATCTTATGCGCTGAACCGCGCTCCCATCACCAATTTAAAAATAGTCATCGCTTCGGACAAATATGCACCCAACAAGATCAACTATCAATATCATCGACGTTCACGATGTTCCAAAATTCCCGCTTCATGATTGCGCCAATATGCCCTTGTCGGCTCTTGGGAAAGTATATGCTCTGGACGGACCTAGAGTGCCGTTATCTTATCGGTCCCTCGAATACGGTACCTTCCGTCGACGTCGCGCGGGTGTCAGCGGAAGATTGGCTGCTTGGGTTCGACCACGGAGCCTCGAGATGCATGAACTAAAAATATACGGGCTAAACTTGGACGACAATTGATCCACTGATTTCTGTTACCAACCACTCACCCTCATTCAATTTAATGAAGATTGGCTCAGAGTCTCAGACACCCTCCAAAGCTTGATTTGCGGCTCATGTTTGTATCTCCTAAACCAGAGGCTCGTCGCATGTCTGTTGTGTTTTCTGAAGGCTGTTCTGATGCTGAACTCTACAAGTCCAGGACGAGAGCCCACCTCCGCTATGCGGTTGCTCGGGCTACACTGCTTTGTGACGACTGAATGCGACGCATATGGCATCATTCATTGCCTCTCCAACGTTGATCATGAGTGATTGCCTTGGCTACCCACTCAACAACACAATATTCAACAAAATTCGAATTCTCGAGTATAAAATACCAGAGCTTACTCTCCCTTCCCTCATTCTGGTGCTGGCCATCAGACTCTCCCACTCTCACGACCACTTTACGAACACCCCTACTTTTCTATTTATTATCCTCGCCCATTCTGACAATGGCGCCCCTCACATCGACCCTCTTCTCCCTGCTGCTCCTCATGCCCCTCCTCGCCGTCGCCGCCCCGTCGCCATCGTTCTCATACCCGAGCCACATCGCCGGCCTCCCGCGAGATACGACGCACGTCGGTCTCGACGAGACGACGCGCGAGCTCGTTGCGTACGCGCGCAACGGCACGAACCTCGGGCGGTTCGCGCTGCCCGAACCGGACACGGTGTCCGCGCGTGCAACGGGGAGCTGTGCCGATATGAGCTCGTCCGACGTGCAGACTTGTATGGTGCCTTTTTCTATGCGTCAGAGTTAATCGGCTGATGGTGCTCAGTGCCCGGATGGAACACGCTCAAGAGCACCGCGGAGAAGAACTGGGGCACGGGCAGTTATAACGTCGTGACGAACGACAAGGACGTGCGTATCTTCCTATTGTATACCGCTTCGGGGGGTCTGACAAGTGCTATCGATGCTAGTATCCCAACCAGCCCGCGCAAAGCTGCGTGAGCACCGACGCCGTGGGCATCACCGTCGACCGTACGCCGATACCCACTTATTGGAAACCGCGTGCTGAGTCGTTATTCCCCAGCGGGCCAGAGCGCGGCGAAGAGCTGCACGACGCAGACGTCGGAGAGCAACGGGGAGCAGGTCGGCACGAACGGCACGATCGCACTAACGCACTCGTCCGGGACGTCGTCCAGCACAACGAGCACCGTCACAAGTGCGTTGTCCCGGCTCCTCAATCTACTCCCCAGATAGTCTCATATGCGGCGCACAGAGGAATCCAGCATCGCGGTGGGCGTGACTGTCTCCGCGCAGATCGGGTTCCCCGAGGTCGCGGACGTGACGTCGTCGTTCTCGTTCACCGGGACATTCACGAACACGCTGAGCACTGCGTGCGTCCGATCCTCTCCATGGCTATTTTCACCGCGCACAGAGCTCACTTAATTGAATCCCACAGCACCACGTCTACGTCCGACCAAACCTCCTCGCAGACGCTCACGCAGAGCAACGCCGCTGGCAAGACATGCCATCTCGAGGTGCGCATGCCCCCATCTCCTCCCTGTTGTGCGCGCCACTGATGTTGATATCTATGTCTGCAGTTCACGACGCAGAGCTGCACGATCACCGGCAACGGCAATGTGCGCATGCTCGCGACCGGTTGGGTGTGGTTCGAATACAACAGCGCGACGCAGGGGCACTACAAGTGTGCGTTACTGTCCCTTTATCCTGCTGTAGATTGAATAACCTAATGCATACCACCCGAATCCGCAGGGGCGCTCAACATCGACTCGACGCTCACGAACCAAGACGACCGCTCAACGTTCATCGCGTTCAAGAGCACGACGGGCACGACGAGCACGTCGAACTACAAGGGCGTGTGTTCGTAATTTCGGGGTTGGGTTTGGGGTCCGCTGTACATCTAGGATGCTGTACTCTGCGTGTACTTGGAATACATCGAATTTTTGGGAAAGATATGTGCAGCGCAGGTTATCAAGCTCCAACGTTGTGCGTAGGAGACTCGTGGGCAGGCGATTCGTTTCCGGTAGGGGGATAGGAGGGATGCCGCAATAAAAACCATCTAATGCCAGCCAAGATGTGCACATTCTTTACATGTGGAACCAAACTTCAAGAACGGCGAAAATTGGACAAAGTACATCGGGAATAGCAGATCGTGTGGCTCAAGTTGGGGTCAAGGCCGTCAGAGCAATCCACTCAAGTGGGCGAGCTCAGATATTGTGAACGCCCGTGAACACAGAGGAGTTGGTGTTGGTGTCGGCATTCTGATCATGGGCCTGCAGGTTAGGTGACGGCGGGAGTGTGGTTTGGCGCTTGCACATGGACAGATGGCGCCAGTCGCCCTCCTGGACCTGCTCGTTGTCCATACAGGGCTGGTGGCTACCTGAGGTGGCCTCTAGCGTCGTAAACATCGGGGCGGGTGTTTCGGTTATTGTTGTTGTTGTTGTGGACATAGTGCTGTAGAACAAAGCAGGACCAATGTTTGGCTGTGTTGTATTTACGAGTACTTATTACGAGTACTTATGTTTACATAATACTCGTTCCTTTCATTCCTCCCAGGGGCTAAAAGTCTCCCTATTTTACTTGTTTCCGATTTTTTAAGATAGTCTCCTTAGTGGCTGTGTCTGACTTCTTTAGTGGCTGTCCCTATACTTCGTTCACTTTTTCCTTACCCCTTTAGTGGCTGTGTGGCCTAGGGCTGTGCTGTTTTTATTTACTTCTGTCTCTTTTCCCTGGTGTAACCGAATATGGCAGGCATGACTCGGCTAAGATCGTCGCGTCCCATGCCGCTCATTCAGAGGGTACGAACATTAATAAGTCTAGTATATACCTCCTTCCAAGTCCCCCAGCAAATTTTCAATATTGCCCTGGACCTGCCGAAGTAAATACACGGCCTGGTCTGCCTGGGCCTCATCAAAATCACATCAATCATTTGGGTCTTCCGGTTTTGTCGTGTATGTCCGGGTGGATTTGGGATGACCAGCTTACTAAGCGGCGTAATCGGCTGGGAAAAAAGATAAGTACGAGATCCTGCTGGGCGCAGCCATGGCCCTCTACCCCCAAGTTCCAAGATGATGTTGAACAGTCAGTCAACTAGTCAGACAAGTCGGCAGACTAGTCAGATGTCCGTCAGATGTCCGTATCAATGACTAGTCATTTCGTGAATTGTTCCCACGATTTCTTACGGCTACAAGGACAGTCATTTTCTGCCTCGAAAACACTTCCTATAGCTCCATGTGACATAGATTAAATAGACAAAATATCCTCAGCAGTTTTATCCAAGCCTAAGTTATCCAGCCCATCATCATCTTCTCCTTCAGCATCCATGTCCAACATCTCATACAGCTCCAATTCCTCGTTGAGACTTCGATGTGCACTATGTTCATGAATCTTTATCCAATTCTCCTTTTGGAAGTCAAAGAGCGACCCAAGTGGAATATGGAGTTGTGAGGTAGACCAATTTCCAGGGGACAAATCATTGTCATTGTCTAACTGCTGTATAAAAGAGGCGGCGATGGCCTGAAGTTCCGTAGGTTCAGGGGACAAGGGTGAGAAATTGTTGGCAGGCTCAGGAGCATCATCTGAGCTGCCTATGAGAGGGCTCGGGGCTGGGTGCGACTTGGATGCTGTAGCCTGAGGGATTATCAGGTTGGCTTGGCATCCAAAATGATGTTGTAAGCATGTCTTTGTTGTTCGATGAACATGATCATCATGGACATGCAGTTTGAGCTCAGTGAGGAACTCAAGATTCACTGTACTGAGCTGGTTACAAAGCTTGGTGAGGATGTTGCCAAAGACACTGAAAAGACGTTCGCAAGAAGCTGAATCGGCGTAGATGGAGAGGACTCGTCATGCAAGCTGAATAAGCGAGCATGCCTTGACTCCTGGAATCTCAAACACATCATAGATAGACATCGGATCTGGTGTAGAGTCCTGCAACAGAAATTAGTATGTTTAAGACAAAAAATATGTTAAATAGAATACATTGCGTTCCCAGTCAAGCAGGATTGCTGACCGCAAGTCATTCATCGGCTGAAACGTGCTGTCCTCCCAAAAATATGCCATGGTGGTGGAATAGAGATTGGGAGGAGTAGTGTCGATCTTGTTGAATTACTTCCAAAGATGAGAAAAAAGCTGATGGATCCCAGTGAATGCAAAATCTTGACAAGGTGTGAATGGTCCTGTCTTGAAAAATGGATTGAGAAGGAGGGCCAGGAAGGATGGCCATGAAAATAGCTGTGCCAAATCAGCCGTGCCTTAGAAGTGCCTCTCGACGTTGACATCACAAAGTGCAAGTGGCAGGAGCAGGGTAAGAACACAGAATCATATTGAGTATCTAGCTGATATACATGGGTAGTACTTTCTCTGAAGAATCCCAGCAGTGCGTCCGAACGATCGTTATGATTCGTTGGATGTATTTTGGCCATCGTAGATGTCAAGATTTGATCCGGGCGTACCTGACTATTCTTCCCAATTAGGTATGCAGCTATAAAATTGCCGGAGCCGGAAAGTCCAGTCATTTTGATGGTCATCCGACTACAGTGCCATTCACTATTTCACCGCCACCAGCCTGGGGCCTTAACCAGCCTAAATTGGGGTTTAAAAATATGATTTCAGTCACGAAGTGGCCAAAAGAATGTGATTGGCACCCTGATTTCAAAATTTCCCACCGTGAGGTGTTTTTTTCAGTTCTCCGCAAAATAAAAATATATAGATCAGGTTGATGGGCTGCTACACTGGGATGAAAATCAACCTGAGGTATCTCAACCTATTTTTCCCTTATTCAGTGCAGAATAAGGCACAGGACAGTTAGCGGGGTGGGAATTGGGGGTGACATTGCCGAAAACACATGGTCCAGAAATTCCCGCAACCCTACCTTAGGGTCCCAAAGACACAATGAGGTGTTTTTCTAATGAGAAAATTTTCAAAAAATTGGAAACCCAACAGAATCCTTAGTTGCACACACCATGGATAGCTACCATCCAATTCAGTTCATTCCTGCATTTGTGGCCTGGTAGCCAAAATTTGGCATATGTAGATAACATTTTAATTTTCCCATCATTTTACACCAGTCGAGATGTGGTGACGGGCACTGTAGTGACTAGTTGCTGACTGCGTGACTTGACTTTGTCAAAAAGTCAGTGACTGTCCAACACTGCGCCGAACCCGAATTTCCACTGCCTGGTCACACGTGACTGTGCCATGTTCACCACCCGCCGTCAGTCGCAGTCAAGTAAAGAAAATAATTCTAGAACGACGCACGCGCAAAGGGATCCTCGCTATACGCAAAACTATCCTGTGCGCCCATGAATATCGTGTTGCCGTAGCTGCCCGTTGCACACCTTTGCACGCATTCCAACCAGACTCGGAGCAGGGGGCAAGCAGCGAGAAGCGGACCATCGTGCGTGGTGCGGGGGAATTCCGCGTTGCGAGGCATGGGGGGCAGGTGGTTCCTTGTAGATAGATGGCAAAATCCGGCGCAAAGGCTCGACGAGAGGTCAGGAGCACCTCTGAACTAGTACAGAGCGGCGCCAGGTGTCATCGGGATGGGCCAGAGGATGAGGGAAGATGACGAAAGGAAGCAAGAGGCGACCATTGGACCAACCATCCATCAAAAATCACGCCATTTCACGCACGTGCGGTCGGAGTTTGAATGACTTCACGACTTTCATCTGCAATGCTTGCCAAATCAGTGTTGCATTCCGACCGCAGTACGAAGACCTTTGATCTACCAGTCTTTCTATAGATTGAACCTGTTTTTTCTCTTCAAATTCATGTTTCCATACTCTTTTGCTAATTGGTCATATTTTTTTTCTGGCAAACAAACTGGTAGACATTCTGGTGAGTTTTACATTCTGGTCATTCTGGCGCCAGATGCACCAGACAAACCGGATGCCCCAGACACGCCAGACACATTCTGTTTTGCTGATGTCACTCCTTCGCGTATATCACTAATTTAATAAGTATAATCAACATCTCCATCTGCGTAAGCTTAAATTAAAATAACTTCGGACATCGTAATTTTATAAAGAGGGTGACATTGCACAGCTGAGGTCCAAAGTTTCCGAAGTTTCCTTTTTTTGTGGGCAATCTGGACTGATTTCCCCGACCAGGTCCGGCGATCCGCTGAACGCGGAACGCTCGGAAAGCTAAGTAATACCTCCATATCGGAACTCCTGTCGTCAGTAACCTGCATCCCAAGTTAGGTAGATTGCGGCGCTTGTGCTGAATCAGTGAACTTTCGCAACGACTTGATACTTTGGTGCACACCGTGAGCCGGAGAAACATGTGCGTGTGTCCAACTTACTACAGTAGTCCCGCTGACGACTCAAGCAGATGGGATGCCAAGCGCAAAATCCTTGCAGATCTCAGATAAGAATCGTCTGTCTATCAACATTCATAACGACACCGGTAACGATCCATTAGATGAGCCTAATGAAATGTCAAGGGTTGTCTTGACTCTTGAAGCAGTGTCCCAAGGATGCTGTGCTACGTACCTCTCTTCCTCCTACTTATCGCATCCCCGATTGAACACCGCTCCTCGCATGAGCCGCATTCTGGTCGTACTTGCCCTCCCTCTCCTCTCCGCCGCCTGGAACCAAACTCACTTTGAGCTATACAAAAACACGCACTTCGGACCATGCGCGCCCGCCAATGCGACTGCGGGCGCGCCCATCGCCGACGACGGCGCAGGCGCGTCTCTGAAGACCAACGGCAGTCTCTCCGCCGCCGCATTCTGCGACCGGTTCTGGAACTACACCGTCCTCCCCTCCACACCCGAAGACGGAGCGTTCGGCCTGTCGTGGGTGAACGTCCTTGTGAATATCGTCTTTTGGGTCATTTCGGCTGTGACCCTGCTCTTGTGGCACAGGAAGAACCGCGGGCAAGATCTGGACACGTACGAAATCGCCCCGTTGTTGTGGACGGCCCAGGAAGAGTATGGATGTAGTCTTTCGGCAAACCCACTGTGGTGCTGACCCCGCTGAGTAGGCGAGTGCAAAAACAATCAAAGTCACTACTACAGCGTATATGGTAGGTGCTTGTTCTTCTGTTGACGTGCTTCAGACTTGAGTCTTCAATGGCTACCAGGCGACGTATCACTTTCAATGCCGCAAAATGGTGGACCGTATTGTTATTCTCTCTCGCCACGACCGTGCTGTGGTGGCAGTCATTCATCCTAATGCTCCGCCGCCCATCCACCTCCCACGCCATGCTCTCACCTGTCGCAGTCCTTTCGATGCTGGGATACTTCATCACATTCCGAACCGACATCCCGAAGCACTACTACATATACTTGCGGTGGACACTCCTCCTCGCGGTCGTCCTCCAGCTCGCTGCGGGCGGCTGGGCGCTCTCGCTCTTCTACAAGTCGCATGCCCACGCGCCGCAATACGCCATCTCTCCGTCCTTCGACCTCGCCCCGTTCCCCTGCGACGGCGCCACGCTCCTGCGCGACCCAACGAACACGACGCTCCTCCTCTCGCTCGGCGCCGCGCCGTTGATCCTCGCCTACGCGCTGTTCGTCCTTGCACTGCTCGTCGCGGCCCTCACGGGGTTCAGCATCCAGTTTTTGGCGGCGGTGCTGGGGTACATGTACGGCATCCTCACCATCTTCTCCATCTTCTCGCTCCCCATTGTGAGCCAGCGCGAGACGGATCCCGTCGCATGGGATCCGCGGTGCGGGCTGGTGCACGTCATGATGGGGAGCGGGTGGGGGTACCTGGATGTGAAAGGACCGGAGGATCTGCAGAGCGTCAAGACGATCTTGGGAATAAAGTGGTAGCGTGTACAGGGATGCATTGATCACCTTTTCGTAACAGAACTTGGCCTTCTCCTGCGTAACTCCATTCCGGAGTTATTCCATCCACTCACCAGGATACCAAGACAAGACCCCGTCGAGCTCATAAACACAGTTCTCGTCCATTGAGATGGATGCATGGGGCGAGGGGACGGGGTCTCTCAATCCATAACTGCTTGTCTTTTTATTTGTTCATTTATTTCATGTTTCATCTTCATCTTACATATACATCTGCCTTCTTCATCGGGCCCAGCATGCACACCTAGGCAACGTCGCTACAATCTCATGGGTCCATCAAGCGGAATGGGGGTTCCCTCATCCTTTGCGGCTTCAGGCTCGCCCCACAAAAGTACTATCAGAGCCAGCACAGTGGGGCTGCCAGTGGTCCTGCAGCTTGGTTCCTGAATGATCATGAAGATTTGAAGATATCAAGAGAGCACGAAAATACTCATGAGTGATTATCGACGCCAGTTGAGGAAGGTCGTGTTGAGCATAGTGAGCGTGGCAGAACTGTTTTGGGTCAGTTCTGCCAAGAACGGCAATTGCCATGGCACGGCAGAACTGGCAAAACCTGATCGGGTAATTGACTAAACACATAGATTTTTTTCATCTATTCAGCCCAATGTAACACCCTTTGCCTCTAGGAGAGATCCCACATCCCAATTATCCTCCGTATCACTGATGGTGTTGCCGGGGTTCGGTTCCGTCCGGTTTTTACCAAAAATTTTCGAACCCCGAACCTGACCATAGGTTCGGTTCAGGGTTTTTGTCGAACCTTGGACTGGACCATGAGTTCAGTCCATGGAGATTCGGTTCGGGTTCAAACGGGGTTCGAACCTCAATGAACCCCAAATGAAATAAACTTTCTCCTACAATTTTCTGGGACATTTAACGGGACTTCTGAGGTAAGCTAAGCTAAGGGGACACACCATAATCATCATTTCTAACCTCTGCCAGCTCAAATCTTGCAAAACAAATGTTTCTGGCCATATTGGCTGGTCTTCAACTCTTAACCAATTGTGTGCCTGATTACTTTGGGGCCATTGTGGTCAGTATTATTCAACCATGGTCCTATGGTGAACAGAAAACCTACGGAGAGGGGTCTCAGAAAACACCAATTTCATACTTTCGAGTCCACGAAACAGAGGTTTCAGGCCCTCAGAAGCAGCGGTTCGAACCTGTGTGAACCTGTTCACACAGGTTCAACGAAATCAGCAATCCTCTGAACCCCGAACTGAACATGAGGTTTGGTCCGGGTTTTTTCCACCCCTCGAACCTGAATTTCAGTCAGGTTCGACATCAGTTCAGAACCGAACTCCGGGAACACTAATCACTGACGTGAATGGTTACATCATCATCGAATGCTGTCGGCCCTGCACCGCTCTCGTTCTCCTTGAGTTCTTCAAAGTCAGGTACCAGGGCAACGTCTACAGGCCCCTGGCTCACCGCCAACGACACGCTCACAACCTTCTCAGCTGCCACATCCGCTGCCAAAGTCGTTAATTCCGCTTCGAGTTCTTCGGCTGTCAAGTCCTCGTTTCGGTGCGTGTCAATATCGTCAGTGATGTTCTCCACCAAAAGCGGTGGCTGCCACATAAAGTTCGTCTCCAGGCTCTCTGCCAAGCTGTTGTCAATCCCTGGCTCTTCCCACGTGTGCATATGGCCGTGATTTCGATGAGTTGAGACCCCATTGGCGCGATCTTGTTGATAGATATGGTAGGCATAGTTGTTGCACAATTTTCCGAGAGTTTCGAAAGTCGAGACAGTGAGATTGCAGTGCTTGACCCCCTGGATCCCTGAGAGGCAAGAGAACAGGCACTCCACCTCCACGGCATGAGGGACAACAGAGAAGAGTGTGATAGCCAGGGTTTTGAGCGGGCTTGAAGTGTCAGTCAAGATTTGATGAACTCACTAATCAAATTCACTAGGCTTGTTACCAGGCATTATAGCATGGGAACAATGACAAGCAAGCAAGTATTGTTTGCTATAATGGCTGGTGGCACTTAGCTGTGATCGAAGAGATGGGAATTTTAAACTCCGAATATACTTGGGGGGTGTGGGCTGTGACATGGCCCAGCAGGAAACTTGCACTTAATTATTTTAATCCTGAATCATAATTAGTGCATTGATTAACAAACTTAGTAGATCTACGAGGAAACAAATCAAACCCTCCCAACTCACACAGTGGAAACATGGTGCTCACTGGCTGTCAACCATTTCATCTATGGCACTCGTGAGATTTTAGTGGTGCCAAGACACTTGCAGAGCGTCTTAAGTCAAGAGCAGTGTATCGAGTCACTCACACAGTTGTGCTATGGGGTCACATTTGTCGAAAGGTGCTCTGCAACGATACTCACAGAGTCTCTTGAGACAAGGGCAGTGTGTCTAGTCACTCACACAGTCTTGTATCATAGTAAGCTGCACCATAGAAGCTGAGTAGACCAGTCGAGATACACAATCGATACTCCAAAGGTGTTGCCACCATCCACAATGTGTTTATCGTCCCCAAAGGCCACTGCAGAGGGTGTGGGAGGCTTATGGTCACTGCCTTATGGTCACAGCCTTAATGGGCACGACATTGTCGAAGGACAGAAGCTGTGTGAAGAACTCCAGATTGCAACACCTGGAATTGGTGTTCTGCTCCCTTGCCAGCGGTAGATCTTGTGTATGCATTTGGTACCGATTCTCATTAAATATGGAATCGTCAAAAATATCCTCAGCCACAGAGCTTGTAAACATCTGTTTGTAGCATGTGCCCCAGATTCCTTGGATTTCACTACAGATTCAATTTACAGGGACTTTGATAGGTGCCATGAAGCATCAGAAATATCCTCAGCTCCAGAAGGTGGGTGGTGGCAACAAGGTGCTCATGAACATTTGTTTGTGCGGTGTTTGTAGCACATGCAAAGTATGCTCTGTAATGACCCAAGGTTTTTGGATTTTGACTCAAATACAATTTACAAGGGCTGTAATAACTTCCAGAAAGCCTTAGAAATATTATCAGCTCAGAAAGGCCAGTGGTGGCAAGGAGGGGCTTGTGAACATTTGTTTGTACAGCATTTGTAGCACTTGCGAAGTATGCTCTGTAATGACACAAGATTTGTCACACAGAGTGACATTCGGGTGACACCGTGTCACAGCCCGGAACATTTCGGAGAAAACGATTGTTTTTACCATTTAACTACATTCTAAGCATTGGATTTCGTGCCCCAGGCCTCCATCAAGGTCAACTGCCTTGCATTCGTCAACTCCTCCCACTGGACATGCCCTCGGAACAGCCGAAGCGCCCGATTCAGCTCCATGCTTTGGCCCGGGTCTCCTTTCGACAAACAAACACTCTCCAACGTCCGACACAGCTTGAGAATTTCGGTGGTTCCAATCTCTGGAATGTTGTTGACTTCATCCTCAGAGTCGTTGTCAATTTCGATGAAGTCCCCATGGGCGACAGCTTCTTTGTGCCAAACCTGCGCAACAATCTCACCATCATTGGCAAATTGATGCTCCTCGACATCGCCAAGGTGTTCCTCCGGGGGATCGACCAGGTCATCGATGGAAGGCATACCAGCTGTGGAGATGCACTTTTGTCCATGTAGATCAGCCACTTATGCCATCAACTCTACTTCCAGCGCTGCGAGCTGAGATGGTGGGTTTCCAGACTCGAGAGAGAGTGGAGTTTCCCGTGGATGCGTCAGTGGAGTTACGGAGATCTGCAACGAGTTTGAGGGCCTCGTCCCCATCGCCCTCGAACTCGATGAGCCACTTTAGTCCGATCTCCCACACAGAGTTAGTGAAATGAATCCCGAGATGCTCCTTCATCGACTCCTCCGTGACCTGTCGGGTAAATTTGTCGACGGCAAACAGCTCCAGCGCCTGCCATGCCAATTCGTGTTTTGACATGGGAGCTGGGGGCTCTGTTGACCTTGAAGCCGTGATCAGATTTTGCAAAATTAAGGTGGATAGAAAGTTACTTACGGAACGATCCCCGAATGCTTCCAGCGATGTGTGACTGTCTCCGTCATCACATCTGCCCAAGCCTGCTTCGCCATCAGCATAGCTTCGAGAATGTCAATTTTGTACACATTAGGCTCTCTGGCCTCATCCATGTCGATCGCGCAGGCGCAGAAAGCCTTGCGATGTCTGGCCTTGAATGTGCGAATGATACCGGCATCACACGGCTGGACAAATGTGGTGAGATTTGGATTGAAAAATTCAATGCGGATGTTTGTGGGTTTGTATGTGACGCAGTGTCCGCTGAAATTGTCGAGGGTGAGTAGAATGAAGTGTCTTTCCCGCCGCATTTTGCAGTCCAACTCGATGAGATATCTGGGAAAATGTAAGAAATGTAATTGACAACTTGGACTAAACTTACAGCTGAAAAATCTTTCTTGTCATCCACGCCGTCTTGTTGTTGTAATATTGAAGACTGAGAGCCTTTCCAGTCTTCTTTCTGAACGCCTGGGGACACTTGGCGTGGCCAATGAACAACAGGGGGAACTTTTCCCCCGTTTCACTACATGTCAGCAAAATGCTGATCTGCTGCTTGTTCACCTTTTTGCCGGCCATTTGCTGCGCGGCCAGGCCCCAGTCCGGTCTCGCTCTCCAGTTGAACCCAGTCTCATCAGCATTAAACCGATCTTCTGGCTCGAACTCGGCCAAGATTTCCTGCATTCGCTTCCGTTTGGTGGCAGCGGCAACAGGATCACAGGAAGCGGCCTCCCCGTGTTGCCGGATTTGTTTGATTTTATACCTGGGCATCTCTCAACCTTGGCAAGGGAATTGAGGGCGAAAAAACTCACGCTTTCAGGAACGATGCCACCCAGCCGCCGTTCCGTAGCCTCTGGTCCTCAGGCACATCAAATTCCATCTCAAAGCGTGCACACTTTTCAATCAGCATGTCGCCTGTCACCGCCTCCCCCTTCTCTGCCATATGCTCCACCCAGAGGACCAGAGCGTGTTCGACATCTGGGCGGGTCACAACCCGCTCACGCTTCATTGATAAAGCATTCGGATTTGACTTGGCCCGCTGCTCGAGCTCGGATCGTTGCTTGAGTTTCCAGGACAGAGTCTCCTGGGTGAATTCGAGAGCGCCGGCTGTCAAGCTCCTGAAATGTGCCGCAACTTCTTGCTAAGTCATATCTGAGTGATTGTTGACGAAGGCAAAGACTGTCATCCAGTCATACAGCGTGAGATGTTGTCGGTGTGTATCCTTGGTGGTTTAGCGGAGGTTCAGGGAGCATCTTTAGGAGGTTTAGGCTTCCGGACACCCCGTGTATACGGCACAGTGGGAAGGCCCCGAGGTTTGCAAGTTTTGGGCTCGGGAGACATGAGGAAAATTTTCGTTTGATGTTTGGTTTGTCTGGTGATTGCAAACATCACGTCCAGGACAGCGATGCCGAGTCTTCCCGAGCAGTCCTGACCCATGATCGCGTTCAATTCGCCAAAATGGCTCCTGGAAGCCCGGTCTGATCGAAATTCGAACCAAAAAAATGCATAATGACCCTCCCAAACCATATGCAATATTATGACAAAATTGCATAAAATCCCCGCCCACTGAGTTGGTGGACACCAAAAGTGTATGCATTATGACAATTATGCATTATGACCTAATGAATTGTGACAAATGCAACTGTAGTGAATTATTGCACATAGGAACCAGTGCCACAACTTGTCATCACTGCAGACATAGACTGCAGGCATCTGGGGATGAATCAATGCTAGGAGTAGGGCTTGCACCCATCCGTAATACACCCACAGACATACAATTATGGCGTATTTTTGATATGCCACAGGCCAACCCGTCCGAAAGGGCTTGAGTGATAATGCTTGACAGGATGGGTCCCATCTGTACTGCCCGTTTCTGTCGTATTTACAGTGTCTGGTATAATTTCCCTTTTGAGATTGTCCAATGTGTTTTTGGTAAGTTTCCAGCTGCAGTTCTTTCGTTCTGTACAGTCCTTGGTAGAGTTAGGCAATTGAGGTACTATATCACACAATTTCCGTGATTTGCACGACAAGTGTCAATGCGTGAGTGGCTCAGCAAACTCCAGCTGACACATGGCATCTCGGCACGATGCCCCAATGCAATGCAACCCATGCTAACTCGTTTACACGTAAACTAAAGGTTACGGGTGCACTGTAAATGGGTTCATCCGTACTGTAACCATCCCGTTTCATGACCCACTTGGATCGTGGACGGTACGTGGGCATAACCATTTTTATGGCCTGTCAACCCATAAAAATATGTGAAGGGTGCAAGCCCTAGCTAGGAGGAGTTGGTCCGTGGCCTCTTGCGTACCACTCCCATTGAAAACAGTCTGGTCCACCTTTGATCAGCACATTGTGGTCGACAAAATTCAGGGTCCAATTAAGGTGAGCGTGAACAGAAAGTCAACAAACATCCGGAAACGGTGAAGTCCGCAAGCCTGTTGGAGGTGGCTCAGGGAAAAGTACAAACAAAGCCAAAGACAAGGTGTACAGCCCTAGGTGGTACAGCCACTATTTTAGTAAGGTCTAAGTGAAGGGAAATTAGGGACAGCCACTATTTGGTCAAGCACAACCACTAAAAAAGTAATAAAATTTTTGGGGGCACTGATGTTTTAGGGAGGTTTTTTTGGTCCCTTCAGATTATGAGAAGAACAAGTATTATGTAAACATAAGTACTTGTAACCATATGGGAAAGCAGTGGAAGTGCTCCTTTCACGGAGAACTGAGGCGTTTGGGCTCCTTGGGGACCTCTGCCTGTTATAAGCAAGTTAGAAATTGAACTATAATAAAACTTTGATTTACTGGATAGGTTCCATATTTTTCCTGAACTTTGAGGGGGTGTTTCTAGGCCCGAAGCAATGATGCATACAATGCACTTGAATTCGAGGCCCAACATTCACTTTTGTGGAGGGATCATATCTGAAAGATCACAGAAGTCGATGGGGAGAGTTTTGTGTTTGATCCATGCTGTTGAAGGGCATTTTGGTTGAAAACAACTCATAGGGGCTTTCCCAATATGGTATATTCGGAGTTTGAAATTTCCATCGGTTCAATCACGCCTAAGTGCCACCAGCCGTTATTGTAAGTAATACCTGCTTGCTTGTCATTACCACTTTACACATAATGGCTGGTAACGAGCCTACAAATTCGTGATCACTAATCAAATTTGCAATGTTGCTCAAAAACTCGGACGATAGTCTATTCGGTGATCTTTCGTGCTGATTTGCTCAAATTTATCGCTGTTCCCACAAATATTTTCACTACTTATTTATTTTACAAAACGAACAGCATAGCCTGTAACAATTGCAATCCAACATTATGATGTTTCTGTGCAGATTTCCTGCCGTGTGGGAAGATGACAGTCACATAATCTATGGTATTGTCTGAATGAACTTACAACTGTTCCGAAGGGCGACGAAAAAAGGTTTTATACTGTCCCAACAAAATTATTGAACAAGGCACGGCTTGTATAAAATGACAAGAAAAATACTTTTAGGAGGCTGCCTGTGGTAAAAATATTCTGCAGTAGTCTCCGTTCAAAAATTGAGATATGGATTACCCAAAACTGTCATAAAATCGGTGGCCATTCCACAATTGAGAAAGCTACCTCGCTCACCATGTCATGCAAAAGATGAGTGGGTGAGGTGTTGGATTCAAGAAAACTCCGGAACAACAAAGCTAGAACTACTTATATGCTGAAAGGAACTACTCTAATCAATCACAGAAGCTGTCAGAAAACCACGACTGAGCCACAACCTGCTATTATGGAGGGGTAAGTCTGGCACGTCCCTTGAAAAGGAAACATATCTAATCTAATCTAGCATCACAGCCCGCATCCCCGAAGACATGCGACAGATGTCTCCTGCCGAAGGTCCATCCCTTACATTCACCCTTCAAGACTTGTCTCTCACAAGTCTTCTCTTGTGGACTTCAGCCTCTATCTTCCATGAGCTCGCCCTCCAGCTGAAATTGGTCCATTACTTGCACCACTGGTCTCCACATAGTAAGATCTTGGGCCCTCCAAACAATGGCATGGATCTATCCGCATCGCTCAAATGTAATATTCTTCGCTGGAATCCGAATACTCATCGAGCTCCTCCTCACTGGACTCTGAGGACTCTTTTTCATCTGTGCTGCAGTCCTGAAGTTCCGCCTTCCCATCCTCTGGGCCATTATCTTCTGCTTCATCAAGACTCGTATTCTCATGATTGTTGTCATCTCTGCTGGAAAAGTGAACAGCTCTAGCCTCCACGATAGGCTCGTTTTTATCTTTTGGGCGATCTGAACTCAGATGTGCCTGGATCTTGTGCCTGAAACAATGTCCTTCTCTTTTCAAACGGAGATATTCTTCTTCAGGCCAGAATACTTGGTTCATGCGCTCGGGAGCCAAATATTCCTTCACTGATTCAGAGTCTTCACTTCCGCTCTCTTCTTTGGTGTCTCTACCATTATTATTATTGCCTCCCCATTCCTCAGAGCTTGCACAATGCTCATCGCGATGGTCATCATCTGATGAGTGGCAATTCTGTCTGCCTGCAGTAGCCTTCATTGACCACTTCCAATCAGAATTTCTCTTGCCAAATGCACTCCGGGTCTCGTTCTCCAAGGTGCATCTCACCACTTCATGCCGTGTGGCATATATTACAAGTTTCTGAATAGAACTCCATTCAGGGTTCAATCCATTCTCAATGAGATGCAATCTAAGGTATTGCTTTATTCCATTCCAGAATATTTGTCTGACTTCTCATTCAGCGACGTCCGGGAAGTGAACAGCCAAGGTCTCAATATCCTGGTGGAAATCTCAGACATCATTCTTGCCTTGCTTTGCTCTTGTGAGTTTTTCTCTCAGCTGCAGTTTGAAGTCCAGTGGAAAGCAGTAATTAAACAGAGCTTCGTAAACCGACGTCACTGTCCAGTCATGCTGCCGCATCATGATGTGCTTCATGAAGAATTGACTGGCTTTCCCAGACATGAAGTTGACCATCACCTTCACTGTCATTCGGTCGCTAATGCCATTCCATTCGCGCCAGGTATCCACCTCGTAAGTCCAATGGTCAAATCGGTCCAAGTTCGCTTCTCCATCGAAGGTAAAAGTCTTCTTTATCTTAATTCCAGCGTTCGATGTTCTGATCTTCTCTTTTCGTCTAGCTTTGCCCTTCTTCTTCCTGTGGCGTCCGCTGGAATCAGGCTCACTACTCAACGAGATTGTTCTGGATGACGAATCCGAATCCGATGAAGACGAGCTCAATAGTGCAGTCGTAGCCCGGAACCAACCTCCATCAGGTAACTCGGAGCTATCGCATTTGAAGTCTTTAACATCAACCGTTCGCAGAGAGGTCTTAGCCCTAGTTTGTTCACAGATTGTTATATAGCGAGCCAAAGGAAAGACAAGATGAGAGACTCCGGAACCGGAGGATCGGAACTTCCGGAAAGTATATGGGGAGATAACACAAGCACCACAGGACAGTAGGATGTGCCTACTACTGAGGCTGGCGAGGGAAGGAAGACCGGGGAATTAACCGGAGGATGACTCAGAGCAAAGCGGAGAGCAAAGCAACATTAATTATCAAACTGAAGTACATGGCATATGTTAGGGGTTTATATAGCTAAGTCCTAATTGTATTCCTAAAAAGGTGCGAGTCAGGTGACCTGTCGGACATAACAATAATATGAGTCCCAAAAAGGATGGAGAAGTGATGTCGGAGAATTTGACAATAAGAGCATGGATTATAAAGACGGATAAACGGGAAACACTCGGTAATCCTTCATTGCGTAAAAACCTGATGATCCGCAATGGGTCCGAAGATGATCCATCCGGTTCCGGGCTCCGGTACTGGACATGGACCGGAAAGTCAAGGACCGGTAAAGCATGGATATAACAGTATCCCCCTCTTGCATTCCTTGCCCTCAAGGAACAGAGATGGAATTGCGGTGTCCAATGAATAATAGTTCTGGAAATGGATGGAATGAAGTTTTGGAAGATTCTGGAAGGTCACGTGCTGTTGATATTGCACAACCGCAGTCGTGGGTGACTCATAACTTCTTTCTTCTACTCCTCCATCACCAAATTTCTCAAATGCCCCCCTATGCTCCCGGATTCAACCCCAACGACGGTGGCCACGACCACAAAGGCTCCGACGGCAACCAGAAGGGGAAGAGAAGAGCTACGTCCGGAGAGCTCGAGGACGAACGGCGTGAGCAAAAGCGCCAGAGGAGAGAGCAACAGGCGCAGGAGCGCCTGGAACGTCTCCAGGTCGAGTTGGAGGAGGCCGCGGTGGCTCGGGCAGAGATGGAGGTGAGGAGGCCTGGATCCGCCAGGAGTTGGAGGGGATGGACCAGGAGGATGCAGAGGATGAGGACGAGGAGACCGGAGAGGAGTCAGTTGGGGATGGGGGCCCCAACGATGAGACTGATAGTGACCGGGAGAGGGACCCGGATCAAGGTGCGTCAAGTGACCGGAGCCGACCGGATACTAACTATTCTCCAGAGTGCGACCAATGCAAGAAGGTCGCGGAAGTTTGCATTGTCGAGGGTGGTTCCCGCGCGACCACCATGGCCTGCAACCGCTGCAAGGCCAAGAAGATCAAGTGCTCCCTCATCGGGCCATCGAAGCGCGTCAATCAGCGCGAATTGGCAAGGATCCAGGGGGCGAAGATGACCAGAACGAATTCCGGTAAGGCCACCAACCACTGCCCTCGACCTCGATACGTCGAGTCGTCATCGGAACTGGATGTCGGCCTCGGACCGACCAGAACCATCGGAGAGACGGGTCCCAGGACTCGCATCGACGACATGCGGGTCCAGATGGACCAACTCGAGCGACGCCTGGATGCAGTCAAAGCATCCTGGGGGAAGAACCGAGCCCGTCACCACCGGGTGAACCTGGTATTGACCGGCCTGGTGAAATGGCTGTCCCGGGACTACTTCCCGGATGGCGTTCCAGGCTGGATGGTGGACATCATCCAGGGATTGGAGGAGGACAGGGAGTCCGTGGAGCCCGAAGAAGAGAGGGAGGAAGAAGAAGAGCGACCAGAGCCAGAGCTGGAAGCCAACCGGAGTGGCCGGAAGGGTTCCGGACCAAAGATGAAGAAGAAGAGAGGGTGGCTGAAGAGGAAGGAAACGAGAAGAGAATCGACAAGATTTGTAAACCACCTCGAAATTATTTTTTCGAGCATGGGACCCTATGTAGCAAATCCCTATCTCGATGGCCTCTTGGGGCTCCTGTGAAAAGAAAATCGAGTTGTAGATGTGTATTTTTATGCACTTATTTTGGCGGCGGGATATTTAGGAAATCATTTCTTGTGAATAAGGGGAAAAGGAAGCGAAGGTCGAAAAAAAAAAGTCAGAATAAAAGGGTCAGGGGCGATTTCGTAAGCATCACCAACGAACTCCCACGTTCCGTTCCTCTTGTTTGTCCAATGCTCGTCTCCCTCCCAGCCTCCAGGCTCCCAGTTAGCCTTCCAGTTAGCTCCCTGGTTCCCTTGGTCTCGTGGCCCCCGCTTCTCAGGTGTACCTCGAGCCCATGGAGTTTGGCCAAAAAGCGTTCGATGGCTCCATCGCCGACCCTGAAGTCTGCAGAAAAACATAAGGGACAGGTAACGGGACTCAGAACATGCAGTTGCCAGCTGGTCAACTTCTGGTTTATCATTCAACTCCAAGAGAGGAGGGTTGCCTCCATTTCCCACATGGTACACAGCATGCTCAATTCAGAATCTGACATCATGTCTTTCACTTCACAGGTCCCCGTGATCCATGGCATGAATCTTCACAGCCGCATCTTGACCGCCCCTCACAGATTCCCATCCAGTTTCGTACCCAAGAAAATTGTATTCTATCCTGCATGTACTGACGCCTGATGAAGCTTCCGATGGCAGAATTAATGTTCTATTTCGTGATTCTCTTCGTTGTTCACTTCATTAGAAGTGTGCTTTGTCGCCCAGAGGTGCGCAATATCAGTGCAGTATGGTAGCGGACATCACTTTGTGACAAGTCTGAGTCCCAATTTGGTAATCACAACTGTCACCCCAGTTTTCACTCAAAAGTCAAGTGAACTGTATAAATGGCAGCAGAAGAAGCCCCTCTAATGATCTACTGGAGCAAAACTTTGAAAATATCATTTCATGTTTTTCTCACCTGGATTTCGCGCTTTTCGTTCCGGGCCGGGCCTCCGGTGGCTGTGTGATCCGATCAATTATCACCCCGAAGCCTCACATTTGCCCCCCATTAGCCCACCATCTCATTAACGGCCTTAAAAAAGACATGAACATTTCTCCTAGGTGGATTTAGATGCTAAACAGTGCACAAAATCAAGATATTTGGCCACAAACTTTTGGTTTTTCCGGTTGAGATTTCGCGCTTTTGATTACATAAGCCGGGGTACCTCCGTTTTTTCTGGAACGAAAATTTCACCATAAAACTACCCTATGTTCATGCTAAATCTCGAGTCTAAAAGTCCTTAAGTCAAAACTGCGGGTTGACATGAAGTCATGTCTGCTACCATACTCGTATCTCGAATACGCATTCACACATGTGGAGCACAGAGCAGCACATTTTCAACAATCGGCCCTTCTGGAGTCCTTTCATCATTCGTGGGCGCTTTCCGATACATCACCCACGCACAGAGCATGGTCCAGGAGGGGTACAGTAAACACTTTGGCTCTATTTTTCACGTCCCACTGTTTATCCACTGGACCCATGTCGTCACCGGAAAAGACCACATGCTGGAAGTTGGATCAGCAGCCGACGATAAGCTGTCGCTGGAGGATGCGATAACAGAGGTGTGCACGCCATCTCAAGCTACATCCCACTGAAGTTTGAGAGCACAGATCCTCCAAACGGACTACACGATAAGTTCTGAGTTGCACACCAATCCGTATCATGTTGGGGTCATACGTTCTGGCATGATGAGGAATCTGGCTCGGCGGTTCCCCGATGTCATAGATGAGGTTCGGAGCGCTTTTGAGGAGGTCCTCGCGTTAGATGGAACTGGTATGAATATTCTGTTGCTGCGCCTTCAAACTTGAACCTTTGAGCTAGAGTGGAAACTCATATCTGCGTACACTGCGATGATGGACATAGTCTGTCGGACCAGCAATCGATTGTTCGTTGGCCTTCCACTCTCTAAGTCCCTTGTGTTCAAATTGTGCCTTGGATAAGATCTTCAGCAGGCAGATCTCCTGAGTATCAGCAACTCAATATCCATTACACCATTGACGTCGTCGTTGGGGGGCAGCTCATACGCATGCTCCCCCCAATTCTAAGACCGTGATTTGTCTTCCATTCGCGGGTCCTTGAAAACACTAACGTGGTGCAAGTATCATTGGTCCGTTCCTGACATCACGTAAACGAAATCTCCGTCTAGCAGAACGGCTCCTCGGACCGCTCATAAATGCGCGGCTTCAGGACGAAGACCCCTCTTCGAGACCTGCAAGTCATCCTCGCAGCCACTTCCTGTACTAACAGGCTTTGCACAGAATGATCTTATATCTTGGCCATTGGATGCCGCCACTGCCGAGGAAAAAACTGTGCCCGCCTTGGCGCAGCGCATTCTGGCGGTTAACGTTGGCGCCATACATACCTCGTCCATGGCAAGCATGTGTCAGCTTTCCCTGTGCTCCAGCATTGCTAAATGCACCCCCAGACGTTCACCCACACCATATTTGACCTTGCGGCATACCCGCATTACCTCCCACCACTTCGCTCGGAGGTCGAGCATGTAGTCGCGGAGGAGGGGTGGTCCAAATCTGCGCTGGGTAAAATGTATAAGATTGACAGCTTCTTGCGCGAATCGCAGCGCATGAACGGGCTCGGAGTCCGTGGGTTGAATTGCACTCCAATCGGTTGCTTACAGCCCAACTCTCCATAGTGGTAATGCCGCGCAAAGTTGTGAACGCTGCGGGCTTCACATTCTCCGACGGGACAGTTCTACCCTATGGCTCTTTCATGGAGGTCGCCGCGATAGCGACGCATCATGATGCCGGTGTGCCCTGGATTAAGCCGAGCTTGTTTCAAGCACTCATTAACCACCATCAGCGGTATACGAAAACCCCGACACATTTGACAGGTTCCGATTCTCGTGGCTTCGAGAGGCGCAAGACAAGTCTGTGATTTTCAAGCACCACATGGTGACCACGGCCGCGGAATACCTCCCATTCGGCCATGGAAGACATGCGTGTCCCGGGCGGCCAGTCCGTTTCGATCCTCAGAGCATTGATAACTGATGATCCTAGAGATTCTTCGCGGCAACAGAACTGAAGGCGATGCTGGCGCACGTCGTGCTCAACTTCGATGTGAAGCTGGATTCTGCGGACGGAACGCGTCCTCCTAATCAGTCGGTCGCCTCGGCATGTATCCCTAACAGGACTGCTAGGTTGTGGTTCAAGAGGCGAACTGAGTAACCCATAATAGTTTATGGCTCGATAAATAGCATGATTATTACAATCGTTGTATTCAGCAGCAAACAAGTACCGAAGCTTCTCATGAATCACTCCAGTCCGATACATTTCGCGTGGTTTCTCTTTGGCTTCAATAGGGGCAGTCAGAGTAGGGATTCTGAGGCGATTCTGAGGTGATTCTGACAGGCGATTGTGTCGGCGATTCTGATTTGATTAAGCGTGGGACAATCACCGAAAATCAGAATCGCCTCCGAATTGTAGAAGCTCCTCTGGGGCGATTCTCCTCTGAATTAAATACGAACCCTTGCGCGCCACATATTTTTTTGTGACCACGACCAGTGCTGACAAATCCCGAGTCCCGATGCTCTCCTCTCTGCATCTCATTCCACAAATTCTTTGACATGGCCAGGAGAGCAGCTGTCACGTCTGCGAAGGCCATGGAAGTTGCTGCGCTTGCTGCTGCTGAGGCCCAAGAGGAGGAAACAGAGAAAAAAGCTCCCAAAAAATGAGGACACCCCAAAAAGGTCGCCGCGGTGCCTCAGGTCGCGGTGCCCCAGGCTCCAGCGGAACAAGAAGAGCAAGAGACTGCTGAGGGGGAGATAGACAACATCCTGATAGAGTGCGTGGCAAGTCCACTTGATGTCTTCGTGTTGTTCACTGCACGCACTTCAAGGTGGGACACGAATCTTACCTGGACCTTGGTCTCCGCCATCGAGGACGATGAGTTGATATCGGACGACCTCTTTCCGGGCGTGGGCGCCATTAAACTGTCCTGCGGGCTTCCCAAGACCCATTTTTACCATCTGCTTGCTGTGCTATGCTTCGGGAAGCACAACAAGTACAAGGACGCATTCGCAAAATCTGTTATGCCTGACCAGATCAAGGCATGGCGCAATAAAATAAAGAACAGGATTAAAATGCAAGTAGTTTATGCTTGTCCCGATGGCGAGGGCTGACTGTCCCTGCAGTCTGAAACATGCGGATAACGTCGAGTTGCATTCCTAGATTGGTCGACAAGACGCGTGAGAACATAACCACAATGGGGGAAACTGGTGCCGGGCTCGCGACCGAGGAGGAGATTACTCCTGGGACTGCTCTGGCGACTGAATGGGGTGCATCATTGTCGTAGCGCAAGGATCTAGGTATTGACATCGTGTGGACAGATAAGATCAAGAAGGACTTGCCCTGGTTCTATCATATACGGACCCTAATTGTGTCGCGGCCGAACCTCCAGCCAGTTGGGATTGGGAATAACAAGACAGATTTCGACATCTCCCTCCTGCTTCACACCAACGACGTCGATAGGGTCCGGTGACAGTTAGTGTCAGCTGTCAGTAACTGTCAGGATGACTGTCAGAATCTGACTGACAGTTAATTATTTTTGCGTGGTCGAATCTGACAGTTGACAGTTCAAAACCAAAATTTCTTTGCTCCGACTTGCAGAGAATGACCTCCACAGCTCCCACTCGCCCGGCGCGGAATCGCCAGGTCTCCTCCCGTATTGCCAATGACGACAACTCTGTAGGCCTCAGTGCAGTTGCTCAAAACCTTCTGTCCAGTGTGTGCTGCTCACGGCACGCCGATGATTCTTATTATCTAACTGCCGACAGCAAAACCTATCATTGATTTGGTCAAGAAAATTGCGAAGCTCATGTTGTTTCTCCCAGAGACTGTACCACTTGCCACAGAGGAAGATGATATTCCGCGTCGCATCTTCGAGCTGGAAGGTGAAGACGGCACGGTCGCCAGCACCTTCAATCGCCGAGTCGATATCTTGTTCGGAGAGCATGTTCGCGACTCTGACGGCCGCCTAAAATACGGGCTCCATTTCATGCACCTATTCTCAATGATGATGCGATGGAGTGGTGGGAAAATCTCGAGATTGGATATTCCCCGCGCTCTGGTGTTCTAGCAGTAAGTCGTCGTTTTATTAGCACAATATCACTGACCCGGTACTCCAGATGCTCGCAGTACACATCTATGTCATTTTGGCCAACTCAATGCCTGACGAGCGCACGAACTCCGACATTACATGGTTCAATTCTCCACTGCAAGGGAACCAGAAGGCGGAGAATCTGCTCGACATGATCTTGGTCGGGCAATGGCATACATATCACGCGGAGGTACGTCAATTAATATTCACATTCCTAACCCAAAGTTCAACTATTTATCACAGGGTGTAAAAGTGCGGTGTCCTCGCTGGAATCCAACCGTGGCTTTCTGACACCTAAACCCTGAGCTCTTGGAGAAGGTGAAACATAAAGCCGCCGACCATTCCAACAGCGACAGTGAAACCGACTCAGACTCCGACAAGGAGTCCGACTCTCCCACTGTTGTCGCAGAATCTGTTCCCTCGAATACTGTCGTCTCCGCTCCTGCCGTGGGAGAGGAGCCATTGCACAGTGAGGGCGAGGAGGCTGACAGAATCCGTCGCAGGTATCATCGTAAAAAGCAGGCGGCAAAGATGAGAGGGAAAAAGAAAGTATTTCCGTCTCACACGACATTCGTCGTTGATCCAGACATCAACCTGCGCTCAGCTGGACTCAAGGAGCTTCTCAGTGATGAGCCATCTGCACTGAAAACCCGCGCTGCAGTGGTGATTGGTGTTGGTGTGTCCAGTTCGGACAACCAAGACCTCTGGGAAGGCTGGTAACTTTGCATAGTAGTCCTGTACGCCAAGCTCGCAATTGTCAGAACTGTCAACTGTCAGAACTGACAGTCAGCCTGACAATTAATTATTTTCTCCAAACGCTACTATGGGTAACATTGGGATTGAAAGTGGACTAGAGTTTGAAAGCAGCCCTCGCTTGGACTCAGTTCTCAACGGGTTGCCTCCGGATCATCCGGGAATGAAACCGACACTTATTTTACATAGGACTACGTAAAAACAAGGAGGAACATCTGTAGAGAAACAATTGAGCTGGAGATTCCAAATCCATCAGTCAGTGATTTTGACGCCGTTTTGAGACAAAATCTTACATTGTGCGAGTTCCTCTTGTTCGATCACTCTCGGTACTTGCTAGCACATTATTTGCGTCAATTGAAATAACTTACAAAAAAACCGGATGTGAAACGAGGCTGGGAACACATAAGAAATAGTGTTTGAATGGTAAGACCGATTCGAGCATGACAATTGAAACTCCGCCATCTGCCGTACGTTTCGGCGAATCACGTTTTTCTTTAACACGCGTACGAGTACAGTATCAAGCGGCACGCCCTGCCATAACGGAAGAATCGGCAAGTCGGACTTTCAAACTAAGACGTGACACTTTGTGACAATTATATTCAAGCACTGTTTCTTATATCATAATATATGTTCCTGGCCTCGTTTCACATCCGGTTTTTTTGTGAGTCATTTCAATTGACGCAAGGAATGTGCTGGCAAGTACCGAGAGTGATCGAACAAGAGGAACTCGCACAATGTAAGATTTTGTCTCTAAACGGTGTCAAAATCACTGACTGATGGATTCGGAATCTCCAGCTCGATTGTTTCTCTACAGATGTTCCTCATTTTTTTGGGTTAGTCCTATGTAAAATAGGAGTCGGTTTCATTTCCGGATGATCCGGAGGCAATCCGTTGAGAACTGAGTCCAAGCGATGGCTATTTTCAAACTGTAGTCCACTTTCAATCCCGATGTTACCCATAGTAACTGTCATCGGACCCTAAACGACGACGACGTCTCCAGCACTGCCGATGATACCAAGGATCTACCCGACCAATTATCCGAGCCTGCAACAGACCGGGACCTCCTGGACATCGATGATAGCTCCGATAGCGACGGGGACCTTGTGATCACACCCACACTTGCCAGTGCTGTCAAACGCAAGCGCGAGGACACCGTCCAAGCGTAGGTTCGGAGCAAGCCTGTCTCCGGTCCGGCGCGCCGGACTATCTCGGAGAGAGGCTTGCCGCAAACTCGTGAAAAAAGGGGATTTGTTGGAAGTCGAATATCTACAGCAGTTCTGAGCAGAATCGCTCAGTATAAAGAGCTAAAGCGCTTATTCGATTGAGTCCTTTCAATCTATCAACTCAGTTCTGACATTGGCGTCTCCAGACCGTTGTTAATCGGCGTTTTTTGGGAAGGGTCATTTCGCAGAAATCGGCATCAAACAAAATATGTGTTCATCGTATTCCGTACGTTTTATGGGCTCTATGAAACCATGGAGTCTCTACAACAATATTCTTCACCAAAACTTAAGCGATTCACGGGCTTTCTGGCTTAGAACACACACTTCTCTCTGAACATCCATTTTGGGAAAGTGACCCACGACACGATGAAATGGGTGAAAAGAATATTTAGCATGATGTTAGTGGTTTAAATCATGTGTGAGAGGGTTGAGACGTGTTTTTGGTCCCAGTCGACATGGGAGGCGGACGGAGAGGCCGGGAGAGACACAATGCGATGCTGACAAATCATGCCCACAAACTGGTCTCTTTTTGTCCTGCTCTAGAAAGTTGATTCTGGGACCGTTTGATACACATAAAAGGTGGAGACCTATCGTAATTGACGTCCCAACAATTCTGTCTCCTTAAAATTATTTTAGACTGTCAAATAACAATTTAATGCGGAAGTCTTTGTTCAGAATACATTTTCTACATAGCTACATCAACGTCCGAATAATAAGGCTCTCGGGCAGTAAAGGTCAAATCTGAGGAGGCTATCTTATGCGGATTGCTAATAAGAACAAATGATTCCAAGTGACCCAGAGATTTGACGCTTTTGCTGTCGCAGGAGAACGCGCCGAACACATCCCCATTTTTTCTGAGTTTGAGACAAGCCCCTTCTCAGAATGTGCTGCGAAGCACGTGAAAGTCATGCTTTTCTATTCGGCACGTGAGAAGGCGGCTTGTTCCGAACCTAGTCCAAGCGCCGCGAAAGCAGCCGAAGCCATCCCAGAAGAAGACGAAGCCACAGACGGCCATGTCTGCCCCAGCGGCCCCTCCCCCATCCCTGTCAAGAAGACCGCCTTGAATGCGAAGGACCGGTTTTCTGCGACCATTGTGGCGGAAGAAGAGACGCAGCAGAAGATGCTGTGTTTGAAGAAGGAAAAGAACGAGGCACGTAAGGAGGTGGTGCTCAAGAAGATTCAGATGGAAACTAAGGTACGGTTGGCCCAGGCGGAAGCCAAGCGCACGGAGAAGTCGCAGAAGATGGAATTGGTGTGCCTTAAAATGGAGCAGGAGCATCAATTCCGGATGACGCAGTTCCAGGTGCACGCAGGGCCCAGTTCCATGTCGTTCTCCGGCAGCGGTGGGTCCTCTCAGCAAGGCAGCCTGTTCACTGGACTTTACAATGAGTTGCCAACACTTCCATCGGGAAATAATGCCGGGGCGTCATTTGATCCCTATGGAACATTCTCTGACCACACATAAAAATATTCTACATACTACAAAATTGTACTGGATGGAATTTACTTAAAGTCGCCGCTCTTCTGCACGCTTTGCTCTCCTCCTTTCCTTGGCTTGAAAGAACTTGGCCTTCAGAACCTCCCGAAAGCGCTTACCGACAAGATTGCGTCCCTGTATCGGGCCAAGCACGAGGTTGCCAACATCTGAATCATCATCAGTCGACGATAATCCCTCGGCGATAAATGGGTCGGGATCGTCGGAGTCAGGATCTCCGCCGCGCTCGACTTCTTCGCACTCCATGGCAACCTAAGCATTACTTGTGTAGACGAATATCACATTGTTAAATTGTTAAACGAATGGATCCCCACGTAGGCAGAGATCCAGTATGTTGCGATCTTGTGGCTTGCTTCATCCCGGATGTTGACTCGGAGGTGCTAAACCTGCCCTTCACAAACCTGATTGCATGCTCAGAGCGGATGCGAAGCATTGATATGTGCTTATTAAAGAGTTCTTTGTCTGTCTCGAGGCTCTCGGGCTTCTTATACGGCGCCGTAAGCCAGTCGTCGAGCTGATGAATTGTCAGCAAGTAATTAAGTTCGCAAACAAAAGACCAATGGACCGTGTACGCAGAGTCGGCCCAAATCCACTCGCCGTCAGGCAAGAGGTCCTCGTGGCGATGAAAGATGCTTGTGTCTTTGAAGGCTAACGAGTTGTGGGTACTTCCGGTGTGCCCATAGCTGAAATCGATTATTTTGAGGTTTGGGAGATTGATGACCTATCAATGCAGGTATAAATCATGCTAAAAAATACATCGGTATGGAAACACATACCTGGATATTCAAAGAGTAGTTGCATTTTCTATCAAAGTAGCTCTCCCCATACCATGTTGGGCGCTCGTCGAGAGGCACCAAGGTTCTGTCAACAAAACACCATCCGTCCCTCCATGCCTTACATGAGTGCTTCTGTACCCACTGCTTCGCTCGTTCCTTCTCTGCAGGTGTCGGCATGTGGACAACCTTCCTCATAAACTCCGGTCGAAGTACGGCAGTCATGACACGACGTGTGACGAGGTGAACAGTCCCCTTCCCAAGGTCCGCCCAATTTGCGACTACTTGGATGCTGGAAGCGTTGCCGTCGTGTCCAAATCTGTAGAGTGTGATGGCCACTTGCTGCTCGACGGGCAGCTGAGGCTGATTTGAATTGTTGGAGAATATGGGGTCATTTTCAAGGGCAGCAACAAGTGTGTCGAATGTGAGCGGTAAGGCTCCAACCATTTAGTTTTCGTGTATGGATCCCGGCAAATTAAATAGAAATGGTTTGTAAAGGGTTTAAAACTGTTTAAAACTGTTTATAAACGGTATTTTATAGGGCATTCAAAACTAGTGCAGATATTTGGGCCGCTAAGTATGTGATGACCTTTATATGCTAAAATATCGCTTCCTGTCACTACAGTGTACTGGATTGATGAAATTTAGTTCAAGAATAGGCCATGTTCAACGTACAGGGAATCAACAGTGATTAATAATAAACGCAACGGAGATTGAACCATTCAAGCGGGATGGCGTCGATGTTGTGACCAGGTGAGACTTAATCAATTGGACGATAGGAGCAGAGGATTGTGTGCAGATTGATGTTCAAATGATTGCTGTGTTGAAGTTTCTGAAAGCGAAAAGGGTGAATGGTGCATTGGTGAGCGATCACTGGAATCATATGGACAATTACCATACTGGGAATCCCTGTCGGTAGTTGGGCGCCGTCGTCAGTACCTGCATATTTTTCGCCTGGTATGATCCTAAATGGTCTTGAATACAGCTCTGGCAGTAAGAATCTTTCAATTTTTCACTGGTAAACCCACCGTGGTTGGTTCAAAATTTCCAACCGTTTAAACCATGTACAAACGGTTTCGAAACCGTGTGGACCCATGGACAAACTAAAGGGAAACGAAAACGGTTAAAACTGTGTATAAACATTTATACACGGAAAAGGTTGGAGCCTTAGTGAGGGGGCTAACTCGAAGATTTTGCCGGAAATGATCTGCGCGGCCGGCCTTGAGTGCGGTGAGGATGTGGTGAAGGTATGATGGACTGCGGGGGAGGGTATCGCGAGGCTGTTCATAACGGTGCTCATACATGTTGCCGATCTCGGACCGAATCCATCGACGAAGGAGAGGTGGCTGTTGGCCAGTTATCTCATCTGAGTCCTCACCAGAATCCCCACTGTCCTCGTCATCCCCTTCGGCCCCCTTCGGCCCAACTCCAGTCGGACTCGGAATCGGAGGAGCTCGAGCTGGAGCCAATTGAAAGGAGATACAGCATGGCTGATCCCGAGGACGACGTAGAGTCGGATAGGCCAGTGAGGGAGTATTCCCCATTGACCGACATATCAGATATGAATCGCCAATCTGGGCCGAGGATGTCACTCCACTGGGAGTCATCGCTCGACATGTCTGAGATGCTTGAGCTGTCGCTAGAAGTGTCCGAGTCGCTGGACAGCAGTACATCAATGTCGAAACTTGATGCCCGGGCCTCTGGATTTGCTCGGCGAGCATGGGACGCAGCGCGTTGGCGCAGAAGAGCACACTGCTGATGTCCCTTGTGGTTCTGGATGTAATACTTTAAAAGAGTGCCTGCCTGCTGGGCACAACGAGCGGCAAGAGGCATGATGCAGGTGGTTGCGTACAGCCACAACAGAATATTCATTTTGCCGACATTTTACTCGGCTTTCAACTGATGACTCGTAGGCCAGAGAATCGTCAACAGAATCACTTTCAGAAGCGGGGCGGTCAAAGTTGACAGTGATTCTGGGTGATTATCTCACAATTCTGATGCAAAACAATTCCCAGAATCACATCAGAATCACTTCCAGAATCACCTCAGAATCTCTTACTCTGACTGCCCCTAATGTTCCTAGAAATTAACTAAAAGGTTCAATCAAACATCTGTCAACGTTGTGGCTCATGGATGGCACTAAGTATGTGATTCTAGCATTGTATGTTGCTCGATGTCGGCCATTGCTTACCTTGCCTGATTTATTATCTGTCTCCGCTTTCTCCTCCTCGTTTTCTCTCGAAGTGTGTACACTATCGGTACACAATTCAGTCTAATGTCCATAACAAATTGCCAAGTAGAGGGATGGGTATTCTATAGGTCTTGCGAGACCCCTCTTTATTTCTATTTGTATAAGGGTTCCCCATATCCACGGCGCTAGTGATGTTCTTGGCTTGGCTTGGCCTTGAAGGCTTGGCTTAACCTGGCTTTGGTTCGAGATTTCTGAAGCCAAAGCCATGGAGTCTGGCTTGGCTTGGCTTGGCTTTCACTTAAGCCATGGCTTGAACAGCAATTTTAAAAACTCAATTACTAGTGGTCTATGGTTCCCATATACCATCTATGAGCTTTGTTTTGTGTATTAGCTATCACATCTATTCAATATTATTTGTTTTTCAAATATAATTGCATGTTAAAACTTTGGATGGGGGCATGAGAGAGATATTGATGGGTATGGTATTGGAAAATTTTCAGGGCCCAGCAGCCAAAGAAACTTTGCAACACACGCGCTGGAGTTGCACATTCAAGTAGCTTGACTGCTGATTTTGGGAACTCGTCGCTCAAATTTGAAGATTCTGCCGAAATTTAACTTCAAGAGGCAGTAACAGACCAATCCCCAGAGAACTGTTAGGCCCAATTTTGTATTCTACCCCTTGTGGATTAATTATTGTGCTTTCTCTCGATCGACTTCCCAATATGGTCATGTCATGCTGGATCACGTGGGGCAACCACGTTTGTATGTCCGCTACCTTAGTAGATCAGAGAGCTGCAGGTATCTTTCACAGCAGGCATCCAGAGAGCCAAATATTGGTATGAAGATGCAGGGTTATCTGGCAAGCAATGCTAGATGGAGCATGCAATACACAGCTTGAATAAACCTTTTTGAGTCAGGTCAATCACTGCCAATTGGGTGTACACAGAGCTGACACATGGTATCTTGTCACCAAGCATGGTCAGTATCTATGAAGCACCACCCAACTTAGGTTCGGAGCAAGCCTGTCTCTGGTCTGGCAAGCTGGATAATCTCAGAGAGAGGCTTGTACCAAAGTGCTAAAAAAAGGGGATGTGTTCCAAGACCAATAACTCAAGCATTTCTTGTCTGATTTCCTTGATGTCAAGTAGCAATACTGTAGTAATCTAACCAAGTGCTCATGGGGTGTCACCCGTCACCTAAAGTGTTCACTTTTTCAGGTGTTCATTCTGACAAATACCATCAGAAATTACCATAAATAGCAGTCCGGCGAATGCCAAACTGAAAATTTTGGCATTTTTGAACCTATTTGGGCCGAAAAATGCTCCTGTTGTGAGGCTGCACTATGTTTGACCACCATTGCGAATGTACACAAGACACCAACCCACACGGTCTCATTTCACAACCATGCTCCGCGACTGTCTACAACCAAATCTTACCAACAACTACACCGTCTGCTGGCTCCAGGATCACCCTGCCACGCTCTGCGACAGTCTATGACCAGGTCCAACCAAGAATTGCACTGTCCGCTGGTACAGGAATCACTCCACCACGTTCCGTGAGTATCCACAACCAATTCCAACTGACAATTGCATCGTCTGCCAGCCCCAGAGATGAAATAATATCAGCTGATCTTAAGTCTTGGGCGGTGGAACCGAATCCAAAACTCAAGTTCCTGCGGAACTTAAGTTTGGGTAACTAGCGTCCCACACGACATATGAGGGTGTATTTTCCTCCTTTCACTATACCTGAACTTAAGTCCTCCCACGCGACTTAAGTTTCCGCCAAAAACTTAAGTCCGCCAAAACTTCAGTTCAAATCCCAAACTTCAGTTCTATTAACCCGCGTGTGTACATGACCTTGTTTATCCCTCTGCCACACCTTTGTTCCAACTTAAGTCCCACCGCTTGACTTAAGTCCCACCACTTAACTTAAGTCCTACCGGACTTAAGTGGCGTCAATATGTAAGAAATTATCTAAAAATCTTTGTACGCCCTGTGTATCCCCTGCTTTGGTTAGTACGCAACGCATCCATGAAGCCATTCCACCTACCATCTCGTCCATCCATTTGAACACTACATTCCGCCACCCATCGATCTTCGTGACCAACTCGTCAAACGTCGTTGCCGAAACCCAGTCCCGATGTGTGCCCGATTCCGTGCTCTTAAACGTAACCGTGGTGTTGTGCTGCAGCCGCTTGTACATGGCAGCTTGCATGCGGGCAAAGTTGACCGCGCCATTGCGGCCCCCATTCCGCTCCTCCACCCGATCCGCAAGTCCCTCCCACACCACGTTATCGCGTCGCAACCTCTCGATGATGCGCATCATCTCCGCGTGCTTCCACTCGTACTGCTCCAACCAGCGGTACATTTCCGCTTCGGCGCGGAACCACTGCACTCGATCACCTAGCAACGGTGTCAGTGCATCGTCAATAATCAGTATTATTGTATCCACTCACTTTCCTCCTTGTACGCTGCCAACTTAGCTTCGCCCAGTGTCTGGCCCCTCGTCATACTTTCAAGCCGTATCCACCCGTCCGACTTCTTACTCTTCTTCTTACCCTTCCTCCCCCGCTGCGCCTGCTTCCCCCGCTTAGCAGACGGTGACATCTCCAAGTCACTGTCCTCGGCCTCAGATGCAGACACCGACTCCACGACTACATCGTCTGGAGTGATGTCCTTCAGACGTTTCGGGGTGCGCTGAGACTTTGTGAAACCTAGATAGAGATAAATACATTAGTCCAACGAAAGAGATGTGAGGCAGGCTGCCGTACCTGAATGCTTTAGCGTCTGCGTCCCCGCCAACAACTGTGGCTCGTCGTCGTCGCTATCATGCGACCCGTCCACAGGCGACACTGTCGATGCCACCGCCGCGCGCGATATCATCACCCCACTCTGCAAGTACCAGGCTGTCCCATCGAATAATCTCGAGTCCCCTTTCGCGTGGTGTAAGTGGGTCTCCTTCCTCCGCGTGTCCCAGTAGCTTAGCGGGGGATAGGGCTCGACGGCGTCCTTTGCCATGTGGCCCAAATGTATAAGCGCGGCTTGCGCCCGGTTGTACATCGTTATCTCGAACGCCTTCATCAGCTCCGCTTTCTGTATGTTCCGCTGCGAACGCGTAATCCCCGCCTGGCCCCGGTAATCGAGGTCCCTAGCCTTCTTCACTGCGGACAACACCAAGGACGCGGCGCGAACAGCGAGAATACTGCTGTTGGCCTGGCCGCACCGTAGCTTGATCGCCGCTTCCCGCAGCTTCGAGTCCTCCGCATCCATCGCCACCCGCTGTCCATGCTTTATGCGATACGACGGGAGCTGCACCGCTGTTAATTCTGGCTCGTCGATGTCGAGCGCGCTAAGCCTCAGGCGCGGGTATATTGTCAGCTGGCATTCCCGGAATTTCTTGAGATCGAGGTTCAGCGTGTCGCGTAGTTTCGTGATGGTGGCCCAGGTCTCTTGCATCGGATGCTCCCGGTGGGATTCCAGAAGCGCGATGATAAGGACTCTGCGTTGCGCTATCAGAATAGCACGTTCACGCGATTTAAGAATGGAACACTTACTCCTGGCGCTCGAGGCTTATTCCATCGTGAATCCACTCTGCCACCGACATTCTCGCCTGCTGTTCATCTTCGCGCATCAATCTGCTTCGTTCCTCGGTGATCATAGACGCCAACGCATTATCGATGGTGAGCACTAAACATTTTGAGCTCAAATATGTGTCAAAGGTCAATAGAGCCTTACCTTTCGTTGATTCGTGCTGATAGACACTTCGAGGCGTGCCATCCGCCGACTTCGTAGTAATTCGCGACAGCCTTGACCAGCCAGCTACCTTGGTGGCATGCTGCCGGCTAAGGTCCTCCACAACGGCCATGTGGAGCTCGAAGAGCCGGAGCGCATCAAGTCGCTCTGCAGCCAGAAGTTCCGCTGTTAAAGTATGAGGTCAGCCATGTCACTGTCAACGACAACCAAGCCGTACGGACCTTGACGCAGTACTTTCCACGTATTCCACGCGTCTACCACGAAGTTCATGATGTCGTGGCGTGCAGCTCCAGTCATTTGGCGCGTCGACGATCCAAGGCCGTTCAGGAAAGCCCTAATCATTTCCGCCGTCTCCCCGTGGAAATGTGACCTGCACGCAAAATAAACCGCCTGCCAGACGGCCTGGCAATCTGTCCCGTGCCCGGTAATGTGATCTGCGGGAATCTGGCCCTCTGCCGCAGCAAGCGCCGCATGCAGCCAGGTCTCCTCCGGGAAAAGATCGATTGCGTGTTTGACCATGTTCACCACGAACGAGCAATAGCTGTCGTAGCTGAAGACGGTGGGCGTGGTACTCGCTGGACCGTGAGGTGGTGAGTTCGTATGCTTCAATTGCTCGCATTGTGCATAAGTGCCTAGTGGGAAACTGTTCAGAGAATCAGTGTCCGTTTTCATCCCTACAGAAAAAAACCTATGCTTCCCCCTTCGGCATGTCGATGAACGACCCCACGACAGCTGGTCGCATGCGCAGCCCACCACGCCACTAACCGCCGTATTCCCATATTTGACTTGCCCCTGGTGCCGAATAGACCCGATGTGCACCTTACACGGGACTTCCTTCAACGCGGCGTCAGCTGTGAGTAGTCTGGCATTGCAATATGTTTACCTTGTCTGACTCTGTGACCACAAACGCCTTCGCCAACTCTTCGAACTCCATTTGCTTGGGAAAGTACATTTTGCCATCCGTGAGGCATGTGTCGCTGCCATCGTCACGTTTGAAGAATAAATTCGCTTTAAAATTCCCATCTAGCGTGAAATGCTGTGAAAAGTATTTCCATCAGCATAGTCTCGTGGGCGATAAGTGAAGGATGCACTCACCGAAGATAATTTGGAACGTTAACCATGAAGGGCCGCACATTGTAGACCCAGATATCCGGGCGGTCTATTCAGGTACGGGCGGTCGGCTTCGCCAGGGAGCGCCTCCTCGATATCGAGCGCATACCCGCGCCACATCACGATGTCCAGATCCTGGTGGAACCGAGTGACGACGAGGAAGTTGGCATAAATGTCCTATAACTGTGTGAGGATTCTCGTTGGCTCCCAAGTTAATGATTAACTCACTGGCACTGAACCTGCGAAGAATGGATCCGCCATTCGCTGCAGAACATGAACAAAGCTATATGCCGAACCCTTCCCTTGGTTCCTTAGCTGATGGTAGAACTCCAGAAGGTTCAGCGTATAGCCTGTCTTAGGTTCTTTCACGCTCCCGGGGAAAATACCGGCCTGCAGGAGTTGCTGGAATTCCGGGTCGCCGCGCTCCCCGTTAGAACACTTGCACCGGCAGAACGAGATGGCGGTGGCATGAATCCCGTTGGACTCCACCAAAGTGAAGCTATGCCCCAAGTCCGCGTCGGGACATCGCTGACCATGGTGGCCGAGCGCAACGACGGTGTTCTTCAGCACTCGACAGAAATCCGTCTTCTCGAAGAATCACTCGTCCTTCTTCCAAATGAAAGCCCAATGCGTGGGCATTGTTCTGTGTTTGTTCAGCCAGCATTGGGGACACACTAGCTCTGCTTGCAGGCATTCGTGACATGCGACCTTCCGCAAGCGGTTCTCAATGCCACAAGCGCAGGGGGTGAGGAGGAGGGTGGCGTGATACCTGGACAGAAGACAGTCCAGAAAGACGTGCTCGTGAGCCTGCAGCTCGCTCAGGTCATTCTTGACGCAAATAATCAGCCTTTTAAAGCCAAGCGCACGCGATCACGGTGAACTCACCTGTCGTCGCTTGCTCTCGCCCTTCTCATCGCACGCCACCGTGATTTCGTACGCGGGGATAGCACCAGGAGCATCTTCAAAGACGGTACTGGTGTCGAAGCACGGCAGTGACTGGTCGTCTGGGGCCGCGTCGGGCGGCTTGTCGAAGATGGGCTTAGGGAGACGCTCCGTGGCGCGTCCCTTCGCGTTTCCAACGTAGCGGTGCTCAGGCGGCTTGTCGAAGATGGGCTTAGGGAGACGCTCCGTGGCGCGTCCCTTCGCGTTTCCAACGTAGCGGTGCTCAGATTGAGGGGGAGTGGCATCTGCAGAGCAGGTTAAGACTGCGTCAGGACACAGGGGGCCAAGCCTCACCTATGTGGAAATTTATTTTGGTTGTTGGTATGCTGGTGGCAAGCAGTGATGTGCTCGGGTTCTGGTGAGTTTTGCGAAGAGGCCCGACGTGTCTCATGGTCGGAAAGAAAGATAAGCTGTCATGCAGCGGGTTAGTGAGTGTAACTTCGTGCAGAGATTGGACTAGGCGCACCTTGATGGAGGAGAGAGACGTTATACCAAAGCGCGCTCCAGCTTGATTGGCAGTAACAATGACAGGATGTAACAAAGCGTAAAGTACTCGTCAAAAAAACAAGCAATAAGGAAAGGACCATTAGACTACATAGACCATTTGACTACAGAAAAAGAGACCACTCGACTACGAAAAAAAGACCATTCGACTATGAAAAAAGGCCATAGAGGTAGGTAGGAAAAAGTCGACATGACAGTCGGGATGAGGCTGACATGAAAGTCGAGCCCAGGATGGAGGTATGTATGAGAAAAAGTCGACATGAAAGTCGAGCCTGCAGTAGTCGGAACCAGAGAGGGGCAGGTGACCGTGTCGAGACGAAGCGAGAAGAGGGAGGAGGGGCCGAGGGGCAGGCGGCAGTCGGACGTGTCGAGGTGCGGGCGGCGGTCGGAGGCGTCGAGATGACCGGCAGTCGAGACGAGTGTGTGGGAGAAGAGAGGTTAATTGTTTGGCCTTGTTGTTTGGGGACGGCTAACGGACCGCACTTGTCAAAGGCAAAAAATATACATTTTTGAGTTACTATAATTTTTCATATTCCTGTACATAGGCAGTAAGTATTAGCAACAGGAGGCGAGTAATCTACAGTTTTCCGTATCCCTTCTCGAGGTCATGGTCCAAACACATCGGGACGATGGCAGCACGACCAAAGTATTCCCAAAAAGCTTGCGTGTAGTAGCGACAAACCGCAACTTCGAGCCGCTCCATCTCGGATGAGTTCCAGTTCGCACGTTGGGCGACGCCGCGGCTGATTGGATCCAGGTGAGGAGACTGGGTCGTCCAATCGAGCATGAGATTGGTGATCCGCACCAGGTAGCGACCGCGCTCGGTGATTGTTGTTGCCGCCAGACCACGCTTGCTCATCTCCAATGGCACTCCGATCAGCATATGGCCCGCGAAGCAGGTCTTGACATCGTCGAGCCGCTCCTTCTTGGACGTGCGCTTGTCCAGAGCGCAAAACTCGAACCGGAAATTGGTTTCTGCAACCTCCCACACGATCTCGCACATCCGCTCAAGACTGAACTCGGGCAAGGACTCGAGGGGGACGGGGAAGCCCTCGATGCTCTCGACACCGGACGCTACCAACGCCGGACGTATGCGGTCCTCGAGCTGCGCGCTCCGCCTGAACGTTTTGGAGTAGGGGTGGCCGCGCTTGGTGAGGAGCCCCTCAAGTACGTCCCTCCATTCCTGGGCAGCGAGAAGCTGGGCGTGCGGCGGCTGGCTTAAAATATACATGAAGCCATCGGAAAGTAGGGTCCAATGGTGGAGGAACTCGCAGCGCCGTTCGGGGGTCGTGTTAACAAGTAAGGCAAGTTCGGGGAGGATGTATCGTCTGGCGGTGGGGTCAGATGTAAACGGGGATACCGAACGATCCACATTCACCAGTGCATCAGACCAGGCGGCGATGGATGGCGGCATCTCTGGAATGGACAAGAGACTGAATTTATCGTGCTGAGGCTTCGGGGGATTCTGAGCGGGCTTTCTTACCGAAGGTCTGCCGTTCGCTGGATCTGGAGTGAGATGTAAGTGGTGTATATTCATTGCACTGACTGAATGACATACATGGTTTGAAACGCTGCTGTTTGTTTGTTTCTCGCGGGGCTTGATGGAGAGAGGTGCTGGCGACCGAGGTGCTAGCAACGGAGGTACTGGCGATGAGGGTGGGAGGAGGGGACAGCGAGTGTCGGCAGTTTCGAAAGGGTCGCGATACCACGGGGTCTGAACGGCGGCACGATGGATTGCTGCGATTTTCTCCATCGTACTGTTTCCGCTATACACAACTGGCGGCGCCCCGTCGCCCGGCATATCTGAGTTCACAAAGTGCGGCTCCTGCAAGGGGACGACCGCCAAAATGTTTTCCGTATCGAAGACATACGTCGGTCGCAGAAACCAAAAGGGCAGATGTGCGGACCACAGCTGCTGTGCGACGGCGGGGACTGTGGTGAACGCGCCTACACATTGGGCGACGGTCGGATCCACGGTACTGGCGGACAGATAGTTCTCGATGCGGGGTTTGTAGATGGTCGTGTAGTTATAAAGCGCGTCGAGTTCCAGAAACGCGCGTTGCAACGAGGTGACAGCAAAAACCATCTTCGGGTATGTCGTCGGCAGCGTCTGCAGCTGCTCGATCCACATGAGGACGGTTAGAATGAGTTTGTCAAAAAGGGGGGAGAGGGGTATTGGAGAGTGCTGTTGAAGTTCCTTGCATCGCACAACGAGATCATTAATGGGCGGCACAAATCTGGACGTAGCCTTCCAGTGGAGCCTGCCCAGGCCTCGCATCACTGAACTTTTGACGATGAAATCCTCCCGCGAAGGGTCCCACCACATGATTTGGAGCTCGGGGCGCGACCCCTTCTTCGAGATCACGGGAAAATGGGAATAATGCGCGGTCCATTGCTGGGGCCAAAGGACAGGGTCATCCGTCCCATACCACATGTCTGCACGGAGGAAAAGCGCGTGGGGGAGTTGAAGGGAGGGCACAGCAGGTACGTATGGTAGCAGACATGACTTCATGTCAACCCGCAGTTTTGACTTAGGGACTTTTAGACTCGAGATTTAGCATGAACATAGGGTAGTTTTATGGTGAAATTTTCGTTCCAGAAAAAACGGAGGTACCCCGGCTTATGTAATCAAAAGCGCGAAATCTCAACCGGAAAAACCAAAAGTTTGTGGCCAAATATCTTGATTTTGTGCACTGTTTAGCATCTAAATCCACCTAGGAGAAATGTTCATGTCTTTTTTAAGGCCGTTAATGAGATGGTGGGCTAATGGGGGGCAAATGTGAGGCTTCGGGGTGATAATTGATCGGATCACACAGCCACCGGAGGCCCGGCCCGGAACGAAAAGCGCGAAATCCAGGTGAGAAAAACATGAAATGATATTTTCAAAGTTTTGCTCCAGTAGATCATTAGAGGGGCTTCTTCTGCTGCCATTTATACAGTTCACTTGACTTTTGAGTGAAAACTGGGGTGACAGTTGTGATTACCAAATTGGGACTCAGACTTGTCATGAAGTGATGTCCGCTACCATAGTCAGCGTTGGTCGTGATAAAATAATGTTCCGCGCCGATTTTAGCAAAGGCGGCGACTTGGCCGTCGAAAGCACCTAACCCGGCTGTTGATCCAGCTCAGTCAGCGGGAATCAGGACACAGAGAGTCGAAGTACATACCACTGGAATCGCGGTTTCTCAGTAAATCCAACGCCATCGTAGTGCCGTTCCGCAGTGGACCTAAGAGCTGACGGATGCGACCTGAAGTCGATCTACGGATCCGACGTGAAGTCGGTACAAGTTAAGGGTCTGACGTGAAGTCGAGACCCGCGGGGCGCAAAGGGAGGATGGGCGGAGGAGTTGGGGAGAGGGAGTGAGTGAACTTGAGGTTGGTGAGGAGGTGAGATGGACTTGGCAAAATATGGAATACGATGCTGTGCTGATTTGATGTTAACACGACCAAACATCATCTCTTTTCTTCCTCTACGTCGAGAACGACCCCCCACTCTCCTCGATGCCGCCAACGACCTCGCCGCCAACGACCTCGCAACTGACCTCGCCACCATCCTCTCTGACGACGACGCCCTCACTGCCCGCCAACGACCTCGCCGCAAACGATCTCACCACCATCCTCACTGCCAACGACGTCCTCACCGCCTGCCAATGACCTCGCCGCAAACGACCTCCCCACCATCCTCAATGCCGACGATGCCCTCAACGCCGCGGCCGATCTCATCTCACCGCCGACATCATTGCGACCAAACACCGAGGATGGACCAAAGCAGGCTCGACTTCATGTCAGCCTGCTCTCTTCTGGGGCTCGACTTTCATGTCAGCCCCCCCTCGACTTTCACGTCGACCATTCTGTCTCCATGGCCTTTTTTTGCGTACTATGGGCCACTCTTCTGTAGTCAAATGGGCATTTTTCTCGTAGCGACTGCTTTCGTACTTGCTATACAATATGATACCAACACTGAAAATAAATACGGTACACTGAAAACAAATATGTTCCACTGTATACGGACTTACTATGCTATACGATCCCGATGCTCCAATCCATTGGACTAAACTTTGGAGGAGCCTGCCCGCTTTGGCGTGCTAGATGACAAACGACTCAGAAGGTGATGAAGGGAGGGACAAGCAGAAGAGCATAAGTTAATTCTATTCATTCTGTACATTGAATAAGGTCGCTAACTGCTGCTCGCGGTCATAGCGCGTATCTTTTTGTTAATTCATCAAATCTACAACCCCCAAGAACCTCGCCTTCTTGCATGGGTGCAGGTCCTGTTCGTCATCCGAAATGTCGATAACCCCAAAGAACTTCCTCTTCTGGGGTGGGCGCAGGGCTAAGTCGTCGTTGTCGTCCAAAATAGCAATGGGGCGGAGGCGCGAACCGTCTCGCACGGGAGCAGATGAGCTGGGTGGTGGTGTGGCGTGGGCGCGCGCGGGAGAGCTGGGTGGAGGTGTGGGAAGAGCAGCTTGAGCGTAACGCCTTCGCGCAGGCGACGTAGCTGGGCATGGTCCGTGTGCGGGAACTGAGACTGCATGTGGTGCAGGCACGGGTGCGGCGACTGCGCGCGGTGCGTGTGCTGGAACTGCGACTGCACGGGGTGCGGGTGCGGGTGCGGGTCCGAGTGTGAGCTGCACCCTCTCAAGTCCAGGGAGCGGCTGCAGAGCCCAGGGGGGACGGCCAGGCATCCCACGCGCCGCTCGATAGGTGACGACCCAATCGTGCCATCTCTGCTCTGCCGCCTGCAGAACAGATTTGGCCTGCGGGTCGCGGACGCGATAGTTGTTGCCCTGCTTCATGAAGTAGGTGTCATACGCGTCGCGATACGCCCACACAGCATCTCGTCCTTCGGGGTCGGGAACAGGGGTCTCTCGAGAAACAAGGCGGCCGTTGTGTAGCTGGTGGCGCATCAGCGCGGGGTCTCCATGGCAAGATGGATTTGCAAAGCACGCACATGGTTAGAGGTGATCTTACCCAGCTGGCTCGAAGTGAATGCTGACCCCATTGCCACCCGCAGTTTAACGGGCCGCTGGAAAATCGCCTCGAGGTCTTTGTATGGAGAACAGCTCGAGCGACTTGCGCAGAATAGTGCGGTGGCGGACATTTGTCTTGTAGTGAGGTCGATTCGATGGACCAAAGAGACGGTTGAATTCTTGAAAGGATGTCATTGTGGATGAGAGGTAAATTTTCCGACTTGAAATTGTCAACAGCGACTTATATATGTGCATGCAGCCTGTACTCCAGATTTCCTTTTCGAACTGAACAGTACTGTACTCAAGATTTCCTTTTGGAACTGGAGTTTAACAATGGATGGCGGCGCTTTGGTATTATCCTGTGAGTGCCCAGGATCTCGTTTTAGAACTGAACTGAAGTTGCGCCAAGGACGGCGCTTTGGGAATGCGCTCTTAGTAATTAGCATTGTCTGGGTATTTTCGTTATTGTCCTGTGAGTGCCACCCGCTTGTATCTTGACCGCACACCACTCACTCAACACATTCCAACAACTCCAGTCCTACCCCTCCCTTCAACAACTCGCAACGATGGCGCGACAGAAGGCGCAATCTAAGGAAATGTTCAAGGCGTACAACCCCGACGACGTCCCTGACAGCATGCCTTTCCCGGAGCTGTCGCACGTTGCCGCCACGAAGGGCGAGGAAACCGCTGTCCCAAAACTCAATGAATACCAGCAGAGTTGGATCCTTGATGTCGGGATCCGTGGTGTGGATCTTCCGAGTCTGAAGGGGAAGGCCGCTTCCGAGCTGTACGACCAGGTGAAGAACGACGCCTTTGACGCCAAGGCATTCCAGCACCAGCCGCAGCCCGGGGATCGGGACGAGGAGGCTAGGCTGCCTGCGCTTGTCACGGCCTGGAAAAATAAACAAGCCGCGAAAAAGAAAACCCAGCCTGCCGGAGACGATGGTGGCACGAGCGACGACAAGGAAGATGACGATGCACACGGTGCCCTTGTCCGCGGATACACCAAGGCGGGGTGGCGTTTGGTACGTTCCATTTAGTATTCTCGTTCAGAAACACTATCTGACAACGCAACGACACAGGCGATTCAGAAGGTTATCAGCAATAAGCGGACGGCTGAAAGTGCGAAGCGCAAGACCAAGACCAAGGACGATGGCGATGGGGAATCCGTCGCGGAGGCCCCAGCGTTGTCGCAGCTCCTTGGTCTCACCGCCTACACCGGTCGCAACAAATTTCGTGAGGATCGCCACGACGAGATCCACGCGTACTCGAAGACTTTGCCAGGCAGAATAAATGCCGGCGGCAAGTTTCGCCAAGCTGAGGCGCAGATGTGGGCGAACGAGGATCAAGCCTCATGGGAGGCGGCAGCGGCGGCCGATGAAGACGTCGACTGGGGGGAGTAAGTGTTTGTTTTATTCTGAGATGAGTTTTTTCTCACTAACACTTCTTCTAGACGTCAAAAACTGGTGGCGAGCGGCTTCAAGCAGATGGTTGAGACCCTCCACGCCAGCCGCAAGTTTCGCCCTTTCGTAGCGATTATGCTAATGGGCTGGCTGAACGAGGAGGGCCGGATTAACTTCGAGTGGCAAGTGGTCGTTCACTTGCAGTGGCTCGCACACTAACTCACGGTTTTTGCAGGGCCGAGGCAGTTCCCAAGGACATCCGCGTCCAGCAACCATTCGATAAGCTATACGAGCAAGTCGTGAGCGATAGCGTTAACGGGATGTATGAGTGGGCAGAGAAGCCTCTTCAAGGTAAGGGACGATATCGACGTCAGGATGTATTCTGACCTGCGCGCCAGCCCTAGACTTTTTAGCCACTCGTGAAGATCCCGCGACGAGGGCGCGACCCGTGTTCCCTGTGAGTGTCGACGCTCTGGACGATATCTCGCCGAAAGCCTTGGCGCAAACGGTGTCGGCCTTCTTGGCCAAGTCTTATAGTACATTGTTTACTACATACATGTAAGGATTTTTCTAACCTTAGACCTGCCACAGAAGCAGCGTTCGGGAGTCAAGATATACCATGGCCAGAAGTGGTCAGCGAGCCCGACAAGTTCTACAACGCCGGCCAATTCAAGTTCGATTTCCCGCTGACTGGACTTGGGGACTTGACGCGCGGGCGGATGTACGAGTTGGCTCACGCACTGGCGTCCGTTGCCGGTAGCGGGACTGCGGGATTTTTCCGCAAGCCGCGTGACAATCAGAATCTACCGCCGCCGCGTCGTTCGCCGTCGCCATCGCCTGCACCTTCTCTGCCGCCGCCACCACCTCCTTCTCCTTCGCCTCCGCGGCGGTCGCCATCACCTGCTTCCCCGCCGCCACCACCACCTCCGCCGGCTCCATCGCGGTTGAATACTCAGTCGTCGAAGAAGAAGGCGGCCCCGCGTGAAACAAGATCGGGTGCCACCAAGCGCGTGTTAGAGGAAAATGCCCAAGGTCGCCCCCAGCGCAAGCGCCAGAAAAAATTCTAAGGTATGTCTTTCGTCTTCACTCAAGTCATTTAATATGGAACTTAAGTGAATTCTCGCCGCAGAACTCAAGTGGTCCCCAAAAAATTCTAAGGTATGTCTTTCGTTGTCACTTAAGTCATTTAATATGGAACTTAAGTGAATTCTCGCCGCAGAACTCAAGTGGTCCCCGAAGAAAGTTTATGTGTGGGACTGAAGTCGGAGCGGAACTTAAGTATTTTATGTTATAAACATTTCAGACTTGTATATTATTTGTTGACTACCGCACTTAAGTTTGACTCCCGCACTTGAGTTTGACTCTCGCACTTGAGTTTGACTCTCGCACTTAAGATGTGCGAACTTGAGTTTGACTCCCGCACTTAAGATGTGTGAACTTGAGTCCAAGGTGCCCTGGGGAATGGAGCGTCAGCGTAGTTATATATCATGTTTTTGACTACATAGAGAGAACTTAAGATTTATTGAGTACTTAAGACTTGGTTTCGGTTGGACCGCCTAGAACTTAAGATGAGCTAATAAATTACTTGCCCAGAGTCACTCTGCGACTGTCTACAACCAAGTCTGACCAACAACTACACCGTCTGCTGGCTCCAGGATCACCCTGACACACTCCACGACAGTCTACGACCAGGTCCAACCAAGAATTGCACTGTCTGCTGGCACAGGAATCACTCCACCACGTTCCATGAACATACACGACCAATTCCGACTGACAATTACACGGTCCGTGTGCTCGCAGAGTCACTCAACCTACAAGAAATACACCACGAACATTCCAACATGTCTTCATATGCAGTCCGCTGTCTCGCAGAGCCATTCCACATATTAGGTAATCAGTCCGCGAGCTCATACAATGATTCCACACAACTAAGGGGGAGAGCGGGAAGAGGGGAACCTGTTCCCGATTGTCTGAATGATGAATGGAGTTGTCGGAATAAGGAAAAATCACATGGACTCTAGAAACAGTATAAATACCACTCGCTGTACCTGGAGAAAGCATCTCTGAACTCCCCCGCTTTCTGCCACTGTCCTAGACTAGAGCAGAATAGTAGGAACCTGCCAATCTATAGAGTTCACTGGTCACCAGGGGCTCTCTTCTTCACTCATCCTCCATTCTGAACAAGAATAATCCCCGGAAGTGGTGTCCTCTAGGCACTTCACAAACTCTTCAGTCTTCTCTATGTCCTGAGAGGCATGACCCGCCAACAGATTTATACCGTAAAGCTCCAAAAGAGCTCTGGTACGGCGCCAGCCCTTGCTACAGATCCATTCTGACCCAAACGACTGAGCAGAAACAAATCAATTACCCAGATCCATTCTCCGCTTCAGAACCTGACAACAATATTAGTGTTCCGAAGTGTGTGGACCCTCCGAGGAGCCATCCACATCCTTCACGTAGCCTGTTGAAGCATCCGCCTTCTACGTTTAATCATTCACGGTACCGTGAAGCGCGATCAGAGAGCTGCGGACATCATTCTTCTGCTTGCTTTCAAGAGCAGACAGTGTCCATTCCATTAACCCAGAAAAACTACACATCCTTGGGGGCTTACGAAGCGAACCCGCATTGCGACAAGACTTCTTAACAGTTCCGCCTGTAGAACGGAATTCACCGTCTATCCTGTGAGAAGGCCCCCTGACTGGTATCAACATATCTGGTGAAGGGTACAAGTCTTAAAAGGGCGACCTAGTGCTTCCTATGCGAGTGGAGACGATTCTGCCATGTACCAGTAGTGGGAAACAATATTATTGGGAAACCCGGGCCCCATCAGTTGGACCATAAGTATTACATTAACCAACTAACTTTCATTCGAACAGACACAGGGGATTTTAAACAAGCACAATACCTAAGCCCTCCATCGCAACTTAAAGGCTGTAAATCATATTCCCTCTAGAGGACGAACACTACTCTACTTGCAAATACTACCCTGCATCTAGTAGAACCAAGGTCCCCATCCCACCATCACCGTCACCTACCTCGCAAGTGTTCAGTTCACAGGTGGTCGTCACCCGCCACCTGAACACTTGGTCAGATCACTACAGTATGCTCATTTGATCTATTCCAATGCACTGGTTCTTACCAATTATATAATAGGGCAAAGGGAACCTTTGGAAATTGTGTTTTTGACAGGGATTCTTCTGGTCAAGTTTGGGGCAAACAGAAAAATATCTTGGGGAATTCTTGTACTTTTATGGGGTCTATCGAGCCGCTGTGGTGTGGACTGCGGTTCTACTAGATGCAGGGTAGTATTTTCAAGTAGAGTAGTGTTCGTCCTCTAGAGGGAATAGAGTTTGCAGCTTTCAGTTGTGATGGAGGGCTTCGGTTTTGTGCTTGTTAAAATTTCCTGTGTGGATTAAAGTTAGTTGGTTAGTGTAATAGTTATGATCTGTCCGATGGGGTCAGGATTCTCCAATAATATTTGTTTCGCACTACTGGTACACGGCGGAATCGTCTCCATTCGTGTAGGAAGCACTAGGTTGCCCCTTTTCTAGACCTGTATCCTTCACCGGATATGTTGATACGAATCTGGGGCCTTCTTGGAGGATAGACAGTGAATTCTGTTCTACAGGCAGAGCTGTTAAAAAGCCTTTGTCGTGATGCAGGTTCGCTTTGTAAGCCTCCAAGGATGTGTAGTTTCCTAAGGGTTTCTTTTAATGGAATGGACACTGTCCGCTTTTGAAAGCAAACGGAAAAATGATGTCCATAGGTCTCCGATCGCGCTCCACAGTACCGCGAATGATTAAACGTAGAAGGCGGATGCTTCAACAGACTACGTGAAGGATGTGGATGGCTCCTCGGAGAGTCCACACACTTCGAAATGCTAATATTGTTGGCAGGATCTGAAGCGGAGAATGGATCTCGGTAATTGATTTGTTTCCACGCAGTCGTTCGGGGTCAGATTGGATCTGTACCAAGAACTGGCGCCGTACCGGGGCTCTTTTGGAGCTTCATGGTATAAAATCTGTTGGTGGACAGTGCCTCTCTGGACCTGGAGAGGACTGAAGAGTTTTTGTGAAGGGCCTAAAGGACAACGCTTCCGGGGATTATTCTTGTTCAGAATGGAGGATGAGTAAAGAAGAGAGCCCCTGGTGACCAGTGAACTCTATAGATTGGCAGGTTCCTACTTTTCCGCTCTAGTCTAGGACAGTAGCAGAAAGCAGGGGAGTTCGGAGATGCTTTCTCCAGATACAGTGAGTGGTATTTATACTGTTTCTAAAGACCATGTGATTTTCCCTTATTCCGATGACTCCATTCATCTTTCCGACGATCGGGAACAGGTCCCCCTCTTCCCGCTCTCCCTCCCAGCTGTGCGGAATCATTGTATGAGCCTGCGGACTGATTTCCTAGTGTGCAGAACCATAGCCAGCGGACTGCATATGTCTTCGTCCGACATGTCGGAAACGTTCGTGGTGTGTTTCTTGTAGGTGGAGTGACTCTGGAGTCGGCGGACGATGCGAACTTGGTCGAAGGTGATCGCAGAGTGTGGCGGAATGATCCTGGCGCCAGCGGACGGTGTAATTGCTCATTGGACACGGTCGTAGTCAGACTCTGGGGCCGGTGGACGATGCAAACTTGGTTGTAGACGATCACAGAGCGTGGCGGAATGATCCTGGCGCCAGCGGACGGTGTAATTGCTCATCGGACATGGTCGTAGTCAGACTCTGGGGCTGGCGGACGATGCAAACTAGGTTGTAGATGATCGCAGAGTGTGGCGGAATGATCCTGGTCGCTGGTCAGACTACACCGTGGATTATGTCGCAACGGTGGGCAAACATAGTGCAGCCTCACACCACATTAAATCTATGGGAAGTGTCAGGCACACTAGCCAACACACTATGGAAGTGCAGAAGGCCCAAGGCTGAACACTTGCTCTGAGGATGAGTGAGGAATAGAGGAGGAGAATGAGCACTGTATTGCTAGTGGAGATATGACCAGCTCAAGACTGGGGAACTACAGTACTACAGGCAGGTATATGTACTACTAGTCTCTACAGCTTTAGGCAGTGCTACAGCAATGCATCACAGCAATGCACAGTCCTACAGCATTGCACAGCTCTGCACAGTATACAGCTTTGTACAGCTATACAGCTTTGTACAGCTTGTCTGGCTGTGTCTGTTGACAGCAGAGCTGTACAACAGCAGTATCTACTATACTAGGATGTCCATGTGACTACATAACTACGAGATAAATATGGAATAACTAGTGATAAGATAAGATAAAAGAACTGTTCATGACAGGAAGATCCCCCAGCAAATACTAAGCGGGAGCGTTTCATTAATGACTAAGTGTGACATTTCCTATTAGATACATCTCTTCGAGCATGGCTTGTAGTACACTCAGGACTCCTTCTCATTGATGGAGCAAGCACCTCATCACAGTGCTGTTCAACAGCTGTTCTACAGCTTAGCACTACAGCTTTACATACAGCTTATTACAGCTTCCTTTACAGCTTTTATACAGCCTTATTTACATACTTATAGCTAAAATTTTGTCTTCCCTCCTCAGTCTTTCCCCCTATGGTGACTGAGGAGGTATGTCCCTATTCTGTCTTTCTTCCTGACACAGTACTCATATTAGTTTAGTGTTTGTTCTATCAGGTATATTTAATATTAGTCTCTCCCCCTACGGTGACTGAGGAGTGTTTATTCACAGATTGAAGCTCTCACTGTGTTCAGCGGATGCCTAGACACCGATTTGCCAAGCATGTCTGAGGCCTGCCTATGCCGTCTCGGCAGGCCTCGGCAATCATAGACAGGCCTCGACAGGCATGGTCTAGGCCTCTACGCGCAACTAGACACATGTGCCTAGACACAAGAGTGGTGTCGAGGGCCCTAGGCAGGCCTCAGACACGCTCAGCAAATTGGTGTTTAGGCGCCCGCTGAACACAGTGTCTAGGGCAATTAGAATTAACTTCCGAACATTTCTCTCTCCTCAGAATTTTGTTATAGACAATAGACAAGATCCAGCACATCAATCTTCAGACAGTCTCTGTTTTCACAAGTCCAAATTGTAGCCCGATTGCGGGCACTGTCCTTAACTTTAAGAGAATTCTGAGGAGGCCAAATCATTTGGTTTGTTAAGAAGAGCATATATTCTCAGGTGACTCAGATGTTTGACGCCCTTGCTGAGGCAGGAGGAAGCACTAAACACATCCCCTTTTTTGTGGACTTTGGTCCAAGCCCCTTCTCATGACTTCCGGCAATGCTATGGGATTTTGATGGGATCACCAAGAGTGTCCCAATTTGGAAACACTGCCAAATTTTGGTCTACGATGGACGCACCTGATACAAGCTCAACAAGTGACCTGGGCACATAGGTTACTTGGAAAAAAATGTTCAGAATACAATTCTACATGTATTCTCTAGAACAATTTTTTTAAACCTAAGCTACAGCTCAAATTTATAAAAGCAAGCCTGGTTATTAAATCGAATTTTGACAATCTGTTCCAGAGAATACATGTAGAATTGGTTAGGATAATATTTGGGCCTATTTCTGAGGCCATATCGGGCATGTGGCGGCTGGGGCGAGGCGCATTAGGAGGGGGGAATATGCTGCAAGAGGTCTGATCCTCATGCGGACGGATTTGGACTCAAAATAGGCCCAATGTCTCATCCAAATGCATATGGAAGCAGCAGAGAAAAGCACCCATGTCTCATCCAAAGTGGCGACGGAAATGGTTTGTTGCATCTGATGTCCGATCCATTTGGCAGACGGATTCACCAGAATTGGCTATTTTGCCCCGATTTCACACATCAAAATCGGGCCCAAGGATCCTGAAGGTAAAATACCCGTGAACTCCCTCTACATGCCCCCAACAATACCCTTCTCATGTTCCAATGCCCGATCCATTATGCAGACGGACGGGGCTCAAAAACTGAGCACCTGATCCTAGTGCGGACAGACTTGGAAAGAGGGACGATGTATGGAAACAGCCAAAATCAGCACATTCGGATCGGACCTATTAAGGCATATGCCCCCCTCCTGGTGCATTTGAATGGCCGGTAAAGGTCTTGAAAACAGGCCCAAACACTGAAGCATTCACCAATCCTGAGTGTTTCTGACCTATTTTAACTTCGAAATGGTAGTTTGACCCATCTACAGTTATAAGAATACATTGCCTGCACCACTGGAAGGAGGAATAGTTTAATATAATAAAATGAGTGTTGTAGGCATTTTACCATCAATGGACCTTGATCATGCTTAGTCAGCGCACACCGATTGAACCACGGTTGCTGGTAGGACCGATGTTTATCCCAACAGAGGTTGTCCGGACAAAATTTTGGAAAATTTCTGTCCAAAAAAAAAGTCAAAGTTGCTTCAAATGTTGAAAGAAGTATTTTGGCCTACTCAGAATACCGTGGGAAAGTTTGAAAAGTCTGGACATTTCATAAAATTTGGATGGTTTCTGGAGACGACCTCTGTTGGGATAAACATTGGTCCTTTGCTGGTGGTCACTTCTCAATGCACTGCGAAGCACATGAAAGTCATGCTTTTCTCATTCGGCAGGTGAGAAGGCGGCTTGTTCCGAACCTATGCCCAACTGGACGATGATGTGCTTAGGCCATCAAAACGAGGCTATTTTAGGCGCCTAATCATGTATTCTCAAAGCACTGCCCACCTGATCAGACCCTGATTAGGAGGGTGCGGAACACAGTGAATTACGGTTAATTACAGGCCTTTAATAATTTACGGGAGACCCCCTGTCCACCAGGTGTAAATTGCAAGCCCAAATCTAAATTTATCCCCGCACTACGCACTACGGGACACAATGGAACATGCAAAATTGAGTTACAATTTGAGAACAAACAAGTACAAACACACCGGATCAATCATGTGCGGTGCCGTCCCACAATACAACGGCAGCTGCAAGATTTCTATTTCCCAGTCTGAAACTAGCAGATTCCAGCATTCTTGAGACAATCTCAGACAATCTCAGCCGATTTCAGCAGGTAAAATTTTCGTCCAGCAGATCTCAGCATTTATTACCAACTATTGACAAAACCGTTAGCCTTCTGCACGTAGCTTGGAGTCGAGAGAGATCGGAGGAAGGAGAAGAAGAGAGGTGAGAGTTTTGGGGACAAAAAATATTTTGGGTCCTAAAGCTCTCGAGCCGATCGCGTGGATTGGACTCAAGCCAGCTATGAGGGACATGTATAATGGAAAAGAGTAGTAGGTAGAATGAGATGATTGGAAAGAAATTGAGATAGGGATTGTGGGTGGGTCAAAAATATTGTATGCGACGACAAGGGATCTAAATAACTGCGAGCGCAGTGTGAGAAGCAGATGGGGAAGTAAGTAAGAGACTTACCTGCGAGCACAGTGTGAGAAGTGGATGCCTCTTACTGCTGCTCGCAGGTCATATATACTGGATGGAGACAAAGATGAGAAAGCGCGACAAGATGAAAAGACGCGTCCACACGTTGCGAGAAACACAACTCGGCATGACTTGGTTGCTAACAATGGGCAATCATCACACCACCACATAAGGTAGGGTGCATGGACGATGCACATACGTCACGTGTTTTGCGTGACTTTCGACTAAAAATCTTAATGGCACATTTTTGCGGGCCTAATCAAGCAATCGGCTCCCAAGGGATTGTGAGAAAGATGTGCCCAAACATTTCCTTGCAGCCAGATTTTTGATTTGGTCCAAATTGCAGCCACCATTAAGCCCAGAGTCCGTCCAAAAGTGCTTTGATGGCCAGATTTTTAACGGGTGTCACATCATGTGACGTATGCGCATCGTCCATGCACCCTACCTTATTGCCCTTCCATTTTAACTGGCCGTCAAAATCAGCACGTGACCTGATTGCCACACCATCATGGCGGCACCGCCGCCACACAAATTGCTATTGACCCAGCAGGTTTTTACGCACACGTGCTGATGGCAGTCCCGTGCTGATGTGATGTCCCGATGTGGTAGTTAGTACAAATATAACCACATAACGCGCTCTACGCCCAACTATCACCGCGGTGCTTCGACGTCAGATTCTATGTCGGCCGAGGTCTTCTATTGTTCTACTTGCCGAAAAGACAAGACACATGTTGAGTTCAAGACCAAACAGGATGGCCAACGCGCAATGACCTGTCTTGAGTGCCAGCGCTGTACACGTGTCTGTTACATGCATGCAAAATGTGTGTACTCATGTATATATAGTCTGGGAAGCCTATGACAGATTAACCTGTCATAATGGCCTTTTGGCTCAGTTGGTAACAATGCTAGCTCCTGGGCACGTTACATAACAGTGTCGCGGGCCAAAAGAAAAAGGAAGAGAAGGAAAACACCGGCCATGATGGAGAGGGCGAAGAGGAAGAAGGAAGAGGTCTAGCGATGCTTCCTCTGGAAGAGTTTCTTTATGCCCTTACCCAACAAGATGACAATCTCGAGCTCGAGGCACGCGTCGACATCACATCTATTTCTGGTGAACGACAAGAGAAGGCCGATCAACTGGCGACGCGTATTTGGAACCGAATGAAGTATCAATTCGTGTGCGTGTGCCATTGTGATATCTAGCAGCTATTGACTCACCTCATCTTCTAGTTATCACAGTAAATATGACCACAAGCGCACGCCATCAACACGCTTCATGTACCACTGTGCGCAGAGTGAATCTCGCCAGAATGGACCGAGGAAATCGGGATGTGACAGAGTAAAACATCGTGATAAATTATCCATGGATTCATTCCAGTGCCACGGGTGGCTTCATATCACAGTAAATGACTGGGATAATGTTGCCTTCGTGAAGATCTTGCATTGGGATGACCACATCCCTTATTGGTCCATTGATGTCCCGCCGGATGTCATGGAATTTGTACGCCAAAATTCCAAGTTAACGCCCAGACAGGTACGAGATTATTTCAAGCTTGACTCCTCAAACATTAACACACTTCCTCCAGCTCTGGGACGAAATTTTAAAGCTTCACCCACAGCCGCCATTCAGCCGAAGAGCTATCTACGCGATGTGGGCCGAAACGAACTCCATGGAATGGAAACGCGATCCAGACGAGCTCAAATCAGCAAACATTCTTCTAGAAGAGTTCAAATCTTGCCCCGATTCATCGTCTCCCGGGAAAGAACCCCTCTACAGCATCGAGCCCATTCCATTGACTCCACAGCCAGGGTTTACAGCCATCGCATTTGCACTGCCAAAATTATTGCGTGAGGTTGGTGGTCGAGTGCGAGAGCTTTCGCTTGACTCAGCATGTACGTTCTTGGGTTTCCTTGTCACATTTCGAATTAATCTCGTTTGAACTGTCCAGGGAATACAAATGGATCCCGTTACGAAGTTTATGCCTTGCTCGGTGAGGTCTATGGCTCGGGGCTGCCGCTTGGGTACCTCCTTGTCCAGTCGTCGCCTCAGAGCGCACCCGGGGGCAAGGAGAAATTTCTGCGGCAACTTCTGGCCCATTTCCGGAAGGTTTGGAAAATCTGTGCACTCATTACCCTTACGGACAAGGATTGGTCCGAAATCAACGCTTTCCTCGCCGAATATCCGGATGCCAAACACCAGCTGTGCTTTTGGCATGCACTCCGGGCGGTCAAGACTCGCCTTGCTATCCTTCGCCGAGCACCGGCGCACTATGCTGCCCAGGCAGCGCATGCTGAGTTCGATTGGATTGATGTTAAGTTTGTTCCAATAGCGCAATCCGAGGAAATTGAACCAGTGAGTTTTTGTATCAGTTTAATCATTCACGCATCCTCAGAAGTGTTCAGGACACATATGTCGCAACCCAAGCAATTCCCCAACTTCATGTACGATTTTGTGGTGTTCCTGTCTCAACGGCACCACGCGCACAGGCCACTCAACCCGCTGGTTCACTCCGAGTCAATGGCACTGTTCAGGCTGTGATTCCACAACCTGACACGTCGAGCGGGGATGACTCTCCTGTTGACGACGAGGAAGGGGACCTTCTCGACAATGTTGAACAGTTCCTGGACTCGGAGAACGAACAGGACGTGGAGGACGGCCCCGATTGGTTGTTTGATGAGGGCGAAACCAAATCGGGTGATCCTTCATATGTTTTCTGCCCTGCGCCTCACTGCAAACCACTGCTTCGGCTCTTCACAAAGCACTTCTGTCAGCACCCCCTTTTCCAAACGCAGGATGGCCCAAAATCCGCCGACGATATTCGTCGCGAGGCCGTGTACGAGATGTACATGTTCTGCCGGCACCGTGGACTGCGCGAGGTTTGGGGCTACTTCTGGACATCTTGGTACGCACCAAAGATGTGGAAACTCTGGGCACGCTCAACATCACCTTATCTCTCGCGTCTCCGAACCACAATGAATGTGGAAAATTTCTGGAAGCAACTGAAACACGGATTTCTCCACAACCACCTCCGCCCTCGTCTCGACCAACTCATCTGGATTCTGGTCACCAAAGTCACTCCAGCTTATCTTGCACGCTCTCAGGTGTTGAGCGACGGACATCGCCTCGGCCGTTCGAAGCCATTGACTCATTTCCAGAGGCAGTTCAAGTCAGCCTGGCTCAAACTTGCGAGTCTGACTCTCAGCGCCGACGCCAACACCAAATATATTACGTGTGTTGCGACTTGGACATGCACCTGTAAATCGCAGAAATTCCACAGCTGCCATCTCTGCAAGCACCTCGTGCATGCGGTCGGAACCCCACCCGCAAAATTCTGGACAGAGCTCGTCCACCGCCGGACTTTACCACTTTACCGGCATCCTGTTTTGGTGGCGCGGGGCGAAGAAAAGGCAGCATACATTGAACCAACTGATGGGAGTATTACAGACGGTGATGACCACGCATGGTCTTCCGACCCGAACATTTTGTCTGGTGGTGGTGGTTGGCGCGACTTTGATTTCAACACAACTAGCTTGCTCGGCAAGCGTGCACGCTTGGCTGAAGAGTCGGATGGCGGCAGCAGTGAGGCTGATACAGAAGAAATTCAACGGCATTTCTTCCCGTCCTTCAATACTCACGACAGTGACGATGAGGAGCAGGTAGCGTGCCTTTCTTTACACCAGTATGAGAGTTAATTAAATTACCAGGTTGATCAATATGCGGTGCACCTGTTGGCGCGCGCCGAAGAGTTTGAAAGTGCCGCAGCAATTCTTCGTGCTCAAGTGCCTCACAGAAACAAGCTGTGGATGTCGAGCATTGTTAGGCGCGACGTCGGAGCTGATGTGAGTGCGATGGTCACTGATATCCGCAGATTTGAAAGTACCTCGCGCACGTGCGACACAACATGGGCCAGGAAAGGAAACAAGGAGGATCAGCGGCGCGTGGAGAACACGATGGGATACCAAATTCCTCTGGATTCAGATTCGATTTTGTAACTTGTAAAATATAGGCTTGTTCCTTGTTAAGAAAAATCGGGTGGGAGTCGGGGCAAAAAGGCGGAAGACGTTCACAAAGAACGGGGAAGGAAATGCGAGAAAAAAATCACAGATGCCAGGACTGAACCACAGAAGGGATACATGATTGCCGAGAAAGCTAGAGATTATTGCACCATCCAAGTACACTAAGGAGGATATATACTGAGATACTGCATATACACACATATCAATACCTCCTCGCTGACCCTCGGAAGCAGTATTTTATTGTATCTTCAGCCTTAGACCTTGCTAAAATGCAGTGTCCTGTCAATTATAAGAGTACTATATCGACTGAAGAGTCCTCCGTAGCTAACAGGCTAATAACTCATGTAGGAGAGCATAATTCGACGAGATATGTCGGCCCTGCCGAATTAGGAATCCCGCCGGATCAGCACGTGGTGCGTAAAAACCTGCTGGGTCAATTGCACAGACTCGCCGCCACCAAGCCGCCACTGTTCCAACAGTTCACGACGAGCGTTGCAAATATGTCGCAGGACCTTCAGCAGGCCTCCCAAGCGTTGAATGCTCTCGCAAACGCCCCCGCTGCTCTCGAAGGGCCGCCCCAGTGGGCAGTCGATATGCAGAATTTTTTGCACCAAAACCAAAGCTGGGACACCTACATTATCAAGATCATGCACCATAACTCCTCACTGGCAATCAGCGAACTGTGGGTTTTCTGTTCTTTTCCCTTCTCCTCCCCCCTCACCGAAACACTAGAGCCGGGTGGCAGGGTCCTAAATCCCTCAACACAAGTTGTCTTTTGGATGCAGCGCTCATCCACCCCCTCCACCAACCGCTTCCTCGAGTTCCAGTGCCCGCCCCCCCTGCCCCTCCAGTCCCCGGTGCCCCCCCGATTCTCCCCCCTGCATTCAATCCTCCGGCTGCCATTCTACCTCTACCACCCCACCCGCTCTTCCCTGTCAATAAGGGGGCTCTGCGGGCTCTGAATAGTAAGCAAATGGCTGATAAAAACACGGACTCACACTTTTTCTGGCTGCAGATCCCAACCTTCAAACATTACTCCTCGCTTATAATTGCCCGGTGCCAAACGGCCTCCTGCCTCGAAGGGCCGCTTTCGCAGAGTTGATTGGTGTTCCTCTTTAGCAAGTGAGTCAACTTTCCGAAGCTCTATCTCTTCCGAGGGTCCCATGATCCACCCGGTCTCCATTCTCTTACTGACGACTTAAATTGGCCTGGCTACGCAGCCGCATCTAATCTGTGTTGAACCATTTCATCTGATACATCCTCCTCATACGCCATGCCGCAAATATGCGGATCCATTCAGATTCGGTTTTGACAGGTCGCTTAGCTGAAGCCTGATCGGTTTTTTTTCCATTGTACTGGGTGTCCGAAGAAGGAAACACAAAAAAGAAATCAAAGAAGGAAAGAGATAGAGAAAAAAAGGAGATATTCGGATTCAGACTCGCACCATTGCTGTGGTACTAAGAAGGTTTCGGAAGGCGCATTTACATGTTCGAACTAATACATATGCTAGAAAGCCGCCGCCTAGACTCATCCACGTTGCTCATATGTGCACTTATTCCCTCCACAATCCCTCTGCAACCAGCAGGACGTTGGCACCGTTTGTATGGCACCTTTCATGGGCAGGACACCTGAAAAAAATCTTATTGCTTGGACACGTACTTTGGTGACACTGCCAGCAGGTACACATTTTATTTTTGCACTTGTCTTCAGGTACGACTCGACGCCTCGTTTGCAGACTCGATGTTGGGATCACTTGCGGCGGGGGTATTGAGTGCGGGGTATCGGTCTGAGTCTGGATTCTGAGGTTGAAATTGTTTGAAACAAAGGTCAGAATATTTTACTCCGAAAAAATGGACGGCAAATACCTGATCAAGCGATGGCCCGCGCTTGTCATGACGTGTCTGTGATTCAAGTGTAGCGGTCACACTTGCCTCGGGCAAACCCTGCTAATGAGAGTTCAAAGGCCGGACCACAAGTCTTGGGCAATTCGGGGATGGGAATTGGCGAGCCCCATAGAATTGAAATCTGGCATTTCTTGGCCATCATCAAGTGTGATAACAGAGAAGATTTGACCCGTTTGGCGCACCAGATCAATCGTTGCCGCAGTTAAATCCTGGGAGGCTATCGGTCGGTTGCCGTGACATGGGGGTGCAAGTAATTCTGTCCCGCAAACTTGTCGACGACATCTGCGTGTGGAGAGTAGAAATTTAGAGGGAAATAGCTGGAAAGCTTCAACAAGAATATTGGCCATGTGGGTGTGGTAAAGTGTTGCTGGATTCTGGCCTGAATTGAGCCAACCTGGGTTGAATTTCATCCCGGTGATCTGGACACTATTTCCCAGCCATTTGTGTGACCCGCAGCGCCAAACACAACAGAATGGGATATAGAACATGTTGACAAGAGCGCTCGCAACTTTGGTGACACATGAAGACCAGTAGCTTGAGGACGGTGTCGAGGCGAGTGGATGGTAGATAAGCGTGACGTGACGGATTATCTGCCAGTCACGCAAATTATCTGCCATCCCCGAATCTCTAGTCGTACTGGACATACCCAAACAATCTGAACAGGCAGATCATTTTTATATTCGTTTTTGAGTCTAAATTATTATTTTTACGAAATTAGAGGGCTAGGTTATGAAGGTACAGGCAGCCACGGCAGATAACCGTACAGCCACTGGCAGATAATACCCAGCTGATCTAATCATAAACCGCCTGATCACCTATATAGCCCACATATCCCCACACGGCATGGCTGATGTCTGCCTGTGCGGTCCCATCCAAAATGTCGCCCAGGGTATTGTCAAAACTGGCGTCAAAGTCGGGGATGTCACGTAAGGAGGCCTCGGCACGTCATTGCATGGGAGTTAGGCGTATATTAATACCGTAGGCGGGATGGTTCAGGTTGAATTTGGCAGATTGACATTTCGATCCGGCGATTCCCGAAGTGCCAGCTGGACTTTCCCATCTGCTTCACGATCACGTGGAGCTGCGCGTGGCAGCTACGAGCTGTTTTCCCGTGTGCTGTACAATTATAGCGACTATATTACGTGACCAGTCGCACTTTAACCTTGACTTTGACCACTGATACATGTTCTCCATTCAAATAAATACTGATTTTCGCAGGACTTTCGGGCAGAGATTAATTTGAGCATTCTACGGACCCAATTACATGCTCAATGGATTAATCGTCTTCATCAGAATCATCTGGTACCCGATCCGAAGCCAAAGCAAATCCCTCGCAGCTGAGGCGAAGATTAGCACAACAAGTCACACATTCGTGCTTCTTGAGAAATGTTTCGATGCCGGCTTGGCCATGGTCACCAACCCCGCTGGAACTACGAGAATAAGAACTGAAATGAAGCTGAGTCAAAGTTGAGACAACATACCCATCAGTTGTGTGTGCCATCATGTCAAACAGCACCTGGATTCCATCACCGTTCTCATTGACAGCTGTGGCGGCTGGAAAACAGGAATTGAATGGAATGCAAGGGGGAAAAAAAATTGAACATTACTTTGAAGATCAGCCAGTACGGTGGATTCTTGACTGAACAGGTACACATAATGAGCAAATGTGTTCAGAGTGCTCCCGATTTTATTCTGGTGCCAGGCAGGATACTCATTTGTTCCACTCCAGTGTGCAACTTTACTGGATCACCTCGGTTCGAAAAGCCAGATGATGACGCCTGGATCAAAAACGGAGTCATCTTGAACCTCACAAGCAGCCTGATATTCTTCAAAGGAAATCCCAGATGCTGGTGATGGTGCAGAACCGTTCTCAACAACTTCAATGCCGAGTTTGAAGTCGGTAACTGAAATTCCTGTGTGTTGTGCAGTAAGTGAGAATTTTTGTTGAGAGAGGCTTACCTTGATCAATATCCACACCCTTCTGTTTCGCTTCTGCCATGAATTGTGCAAGCAAGTAGCTGGTCCTACCCAACCGAGTAGCTTCCTTGATCAGCTGCTCGCAGTTTTCCTGGATCTCAACATGCCCTTCCCCTGCGCCAATGTCACAGAACCGTTTTGCAACCCATGGGAACCCATTGTAAATCGCCTGTGGCCAATGAAAAATAATAATCAAGGAGCTTGCACTAAAAAATACCTTGTAAACCTTCTTGGTCCGGCCTTGATCAAATGGCGCATCTTTCAGAAGGCACATGGACAGAGAAAGATTCTCTCGGTCCTTAAGGTCCGGCCATTGAATCGAAACTGAGCCGTCCATTGCCAAGAGGAAAGCGATCTTCGAGAACCCGGGAAGGTCCCCAATCTCAGAGCGCAGCGGAAGCGGCCCCGAATTCCCACCTAATGACAGATGAATCATAGTATTTGAATGGCAATAACAACCTACTGCGAGTGCGCTTCGGTTCACTTTGAGGAGTGCGAGTTGTCTGGCTAATCTTGCACTTTTTGTTCTCCTTTTCTGTATGCACAAAGTACGGGGCCAGCGCTCCGGTTTTATCCTCAAACTATTGTAAATGAGTCTGGGAGTTCAAATTGAAGGTGCCCAAAAGCTTACGTCTTTGACCGATATGAACCCTTCAATATAGATCGCTGGAGTGGGTAGTTTGAAGGTAGTTGGTTCTTGAAGAATTTTCTTCGGGTGATTACCATGAACACGATCATGAGTGTCGAAAAAATGGCCGAGGGTTCCGAGTGTGCTGTGTGGTTGAATTCCGATGTTACCAACACTGGTTGAGCATTTCAATTTTTCACCTTCTTTTTCAGTGAAAAATGTTGTTTATTTTTCAGACATTTTTCACTGAAAAAGAGGGTGAAAATTTTAAAACTTTTTCAGCACTTTCTCAATTCAAGGTGAAAAATTCGAAATAAAATAAGAAAGTGATGAAAATGTTTTGAATTTTTCACCTGCTTTTTCAGTGAAAAATGTGTGAAAAATAAACGACATTTTTCACTGAAAAAGAAAGTGAAAATTTTGAAATGTTCAACCAGTGCAAGTAGGCGAAGCGAAATATGCTCCCTATGAAAGGTATGTTTCAGTTAGCTGAAAAGGATTTTAAGGAGAACTTACGGTGCAAGACTTTCAGGGAAGTCCTTCTCCCAGTCCAAATTCCAATGACGAAGAAGGTGGGCCAATGCATCTATAAAGCGAGATTATTCAGCAGAAAAATAATGAACACTGAGACCGTGCTTACCATTCATCAGAATGTCTTCTGGGAAGGTACGAGTAGCATTGGCCAGGATTCGAGATGCATCAGTGCGAGTACCATTTGAAGTGATGGGGACGAGGTAGACAGTGATTTGCCTTGGTGCACCTTTCGCAACTGCGGCCTGGAGAGATGGAGAACCGGTGGTAGGCTTTTGTAGACCTTTTGGAGTGTCCTGGCTGCCATAGCATTCCGACGAGTCTCTGCTTGGATTTGTTCAAGGCTTCTTGTCAAAGGGTCGGTCCTGGGTGGGCAATTTTGGTCTTGTGCGCCCAATGGATTGCGGGGTGGTGGAGTGGAGCGGCAAGTTGCTGTTCTGAAGGATGTAGAAAATAAGCATTAAGCAACGGCAAGAAAAAGGACTGACCCTTCTTGACACATGTTCCACATAGAGGTGCTGTGAGGAGCTTGAACTGAGCAGAGCAGCCCTTGCACTGGGGCCAATCCTTCCGAGAAATATTGAGATCCAAGATTCAAGTCACGTAGTATGGATTCATAACCTCCACACGTGCAGCATCCTTGGTAGCAATATAACACCTTGCGCAAAGTCCAGGAGCAGTCTTGTAATCGAAGGAGCCACTACAGCACTCTCCCGGAGAGTCTGGATTGACGCAGAGAGTTGGATCGAGAGGTTCAACGTCGTCGGCCATGAGGGTTGGTTGGTTGAGATTCCTCGAAATTCATGTATCCATTATATAGTCGTCGTGCAGGACCATGATCGGAGAGGTAGACACGGTAAACGAGTGCGATGACTCTGGAAAACCACATCAAATTTCGCGACTCAAACTCAACAATAGCAAGATTCAATCCAAATGGAAGAACAATTAGAAGGATCAAAACATTGACTCGAGACAACAATAGAAGCCTGTGGATCAAATCTCAACCATGGGAAATTGAGACCGAGATGACTTGTTTTCAATTTGGCGTGGGAAGAAGTGAATGAGTCGTAGGGCAATTTCCCGCGCATCCGATTCCACTCATCAGGCGCATTATTTGTTTCCCGTGGCGATGTTTTTGTTCTCAACTTGACTCAATCTCAATGACTCGATATTGAATACCAAATCATATATTCCCGTGGGATGCAAATCGATGTTCCCATGGTTCAACTTGATTTGCGGAGTCAGATCATTCGACCTATTGTTGTGTGTGAGAAGAATTTCAGCGTGCTTTTGTTCTGGAGCTCCTATAAAGCCCAAGTACTCTCAGCCCCAACTCTCAGACCAGCTTTCAGCATCCAGATGGTCAATGCAAGTGGCGCAAATGGGCACTACAATGGTACTCGTAAGCAAGCTTCCATTATAAGCCTAAAGTTCACTTATCTGAAATATTACCAGGTCCTCCCGATGACGTTCTCGAATTTGCTCTGCATGACTATGCCTGAAAGAGTCTTTCACATGCACAACACCTCAATTATTTGCTCAAAGATTTCGGTTACAAGATCAGGTACAATATTCTGATCGATACTTTCATTCGAGAACCGATGGACCTGATGTATTTATTTCAGTATCAGTGCTTTGAAACGCCTCAATCGCCAATTCAAGGTGGAGACCGTCAAGAAACCTCCTCCGGTCCACATCGCCTCCACCCTGATCGCAGAAGCCATTACTAACAATATTTCCTCTCGCAACGGCCCACAAACAATTCAAAACCAGATTTCTCGTCAAGATGGGATTAAAATTCCAAGGTGAGCCAGGTTCAGCTTGCTGTTAGCTTGCGAAAGTCTTGTAACAATTACACACAAGGGATATGGTTTGTCGTCTCATGGCAGACATTGACCCAGGTGGTGCCGAGGCCAGATTTCCTGGTCATGGACGTCAGCCTAAACAGCGTGGGCACTTGACTGATACTGGAGTTTACACTTTGATGGCCACGAGAAGCTAAATTTCAAAGCTTTGCGCATGGGACCTGTTGGTATTGACATCTACGGTTCTCAATGCCATTCCAGCAGTAAAATGATCAAGTTTCTCGTTGTCCCAAATGCCCGTTGCTCCTCCACAGTCGGGCACTATTATCTTGATTTAGTTGAGGAAAATGGTGGTATGTATTCTCTCATCCTCACTCCAACAACATTCTTATCTCTCCAGTTTTTGTTCAAGCCACGGTGGATGGTGGCTCAGAAACTGGAGAGCTATATGCAGCTCATGTCGCTTTGCGGTAAGTCACAAGTTAGCTTCTTTCTTTCCGTTATCTCACCCATATATCGCAGCCACCACTGTATGCCAGATATCTTGATCGACGCCGCACCTCCCTTTGTGGCTCTCCCCAGCACTGACAACATTCCAATCAAGTCATCATGGCACCTATTCACGAACTATGTGGGCCTTGACATCAAGCAGATTATACTCCTTGGAAAAAGCCTCCACTATTTCAACCCAGGATTCCTGTTGCATGTGTATGTCCCTAATGTGTAACGTCCGCTGGCTAAAGATTCTAAGCAGCTTTCAGTAATCTGTTTAATTGGTTGTGGCCCAAAATTGTCCAACTCTGCCTTAATGATTTTGTTGAGTATTGGAATGACCACAAGATTCGGACCCAGCGTGGCAAACTCCTGCCATCCGGCGTCTCTCCCAACTACATCTTTCCGGAGTGATTCGGTCTAACCAAATTTGGTGAACCAGCACCCCAACATTTTGTCGATGCGCTCTGGCAGAATATTCCGAAATCCTGTATCCGATGATTTTGACACAAAGGCTTGGGAGGTTTATGGGGAAATTGGGAGTCCGAAATTGATTTTGACAGACGGGTGGACGATATTTTGCCAAATGTTTCCTTGCTTTGATTGACCTTCAAATCTGTACTGTGTCAATAGTATTGAATGTTTGGAACTCGGGCCTAAATTGACAGATTGTGGAGGTCTCAGGTGCTTTTGACACTGGTAGGGACGCGCCGAGGATGCTGTTATGGATTATATGATTCATGGCTCCAATAGACTCTTCGTACTTCAATTATGCTTACAAACTACCCTTACAACCAATTTGATGCTTATATTTGATCCTCTAACTCGTAACGAGACTACTGTGAGCAAGTGTTGAACACCAAGCTGACATCAATTCCAAATTGATGCGAGTTGATGCGACATCAGAAGGTTCAACTTGATGGTGAACCTGACTTGACGACGCCTACTTAGTACTTACCCGTTGATCAACATATTAAATGACTTGGGATTGGGCCTCTTTGAGGCGGGAGCTGAACCTTTAGGTTCAAGTCTCACCAGATCATTCCTTAATGCGATGAGATTGGCGATGAGTTTTATTTGGAGGCGTGACCAGGCCGGGTTGCTCCGGCATAAAATTTGGCACAAAGCATCGGTTTGAATAAATTCATAAAAGATGGGGGTTTCACTTGGGCCACTGTTGTGCACATTTCCCACTATATGACCGTCTACACTGTTGCACCGGTTCGGTTTCTAGAGCTCCCGGCCATTGGCCTGGACACGGTAAAATTCACTAAATAATGCTCAGATAATGCTGATATAAGATCATTGGTATTACAGAAAGTAGTCATTGTTTTCTAATGGATAAAGCAGGTCCATTCCAAGGAGAATGATGGAAATGAGAGCGCAAAATGTTGTCTCAACTTTGACTCAGCTTCATTTCAGTTCTTATTCTCGTAGTTCCAGCGGGGTTGGTGACCATGCCGGCATCGAAACATTTCTCAAGAAGCACGAATGTGTGACTCGTTGTGCTAATCTTTGCCTCAGTTGCGAGGGATTTGCTTTGGCTTCGGATCGGGTACCAGATGATTCTGATGAAGACGATTAAATCCATTGAGCATGTAATTGGGTCCGTAGAATGCTCAAATTAATCTCTGCCCGAAAGTCCTGCGAAAATCAGTATTTATTTGAGTGGTATCAGTGGTCAAAGTCAAGGTTAAAGTGCGACTGGTCACATAATATAGTCGCTATAATTGTACAGCACACGGGAAAACAGCTCGTAGCTGCCACGCGCAGCTCCACGTGATCGTGAAGCAGATGGGAAAGTCACTTCGGGGATCGCCGGATCGAAATGTCAATCTGCCAAATTCAACCTGAACCATCCCGCCTACCGTAATATTAAAACAAAATATAGATGAAGCTATAGAGAAAACAAAAGGGGACTCATACCTCACAGACGCCCTGATTCCAAAGAAAGCTTGTCAAGTTTGTGCTTGCAGGTGTGCTTGGCATTCAGCATCCTGCATGCGCAAACAGCACATCCAGCAGCATTGACTTCAGTCCCTTGAACACGGACCTGGCGAGAAGAGGAGCTGGCAGAAAGCATCCCGTGGCCCTTCTTCATCCAAAGCGAGCCACTGGGCAACACCAGACCAGACCAGAGACGGAGAAACTTAAACATCCTGTTTGGCCGTGCATGTGCCGCATACCTAAGTTGCCCCTCGAGTCCTCAACCAGTGGCGGCTGCTAGGGCTGCGCGCCGTGCCCGTAACGGGAACGGCCGTCGTTTCGACGGGTGTCGAACGGACATAACTGTCTAGTCTCCGTCCCATCATGAGGCCTAGAAAAATCTTCACGGAACGGGACGGCCGTCACGGTCGATCGGGAGTTGACGACAACTGCCGAGAACAGGAAACCGCTTTCCGCTGCGCTAGGTCTCTTCCTTCCGGGATTTTGGCGATCATTGTAGGTTTTAATTCAACCAGATGGGTATCTTGCATTACATCCTTGACTGATTGCGGCGATCCTGCTGGCCAAGTCCCACTTGTAATTGATTTGCACTACCGGATGACTTGGACGGGAAGAAGGATGGGCAAAATACATAAATTCAGCGAGTATGTTATTCATTCTAGTCGTCTCCGAGAATCTCTTTCACCGCATTGCGAGCAAGACGAAGGCGCTGCTTCACCATCATCAAGGTTCTGATGGTCTCCGGCTTCAAACTCGCCCTACGGAGAGAAATGGTATCGCTCCCACCGGAAAAAATGCGTTCAATGGCGACAGCAGATCCTAAGGAGTAAGGTCAACAAAATTCAATCGTAAATGCAAGTACAACTTACCAGGGATAGTCAGAATCACTGCATTCCGAGCCCCCGTCGGCAAACCCTGCTGACGTGGGTGGACATCGGTCGACGTGGGCCGACCCAACTGCCGAGGGTCTGCCGACTAGGGTTGGCCGAAGTCGACCGATGTCAACCCACGTCAACAGGGTTTGCCGACGGGGGGACGGGGTTTGCCGACGGGCCATGGAATGCAGTGAATGTCTCGAGCAAGGCAAAATAGGTTAGGAAACTGTGCCTTGCGCGCAAACCACCATTGAACTGGATCACAGGTGTTGAAGTCCTCGCGAGGGAGCAGGAAGTAGTCTCGGAGTTCGTCAAATGCTGCGCAACGTTCCACACGATACCTCTGAGTGAAATCCTTCTAGGGAGAGGCCTGCATGCGCGAAGAAGATTGAGCCAGGGCGCGGGCGGTAGCCTGAATTGGAGGCGATGGAGCTTTGCCGGCGTAATTGCAGCGGAAATGCGCGTCGAGCTTCGATTTGGCATCCTCAAGCCCAGTGATGAGCCCCTCGTCATAGTAGAAGTCAGCTTTCAACCCTTCATAGGAAATGCGCGGGTCGAGAACTGCCAAAGACAGACTATCAGAGTTGGAAATACAATGTCAAACGGTTCACATACAGGCTGCCCATGTGTAGTACGGGGACTCGTCCGACTTGTAGTAGTAGTCGCTGAGTTTCCGGTGCGCTTCGATCAAACCATTGCGAAGAACCGATGGGGTGGAGAGTGGGAGCTGGCGAATAGAAGTACGGAGGTCGTCCTGAAGCCCCCGGAAAACTGTATGGGTAAAGGACAAAACAGGACGCTTGGTGGTAGACATGAGGGTAGTTGCAGTGCGGAAGGACTTCAGCCAACCCGCGACCATGATTATGGCGTCCCAATCGGCGGTGTTGAGATCCAAATGATGCATGTCACGGTGCTTCCCAACGAAATCATCGATGATTTGACGGTGATCCATTGCTCTTCCTGATGAGCGTTCAATCAGTTAAGATACGAGGGAGAGATTGAGATACATACGAAGCATTTGGTGAGTCGAGGACCAACGAGTTTTGACATCCAGAATGAGCATCAACGGAGTCTTGCCCAATTTCCCCGAGGTGAACGTCGGCGAGACTCTGACCTCATGGATCCAAGCTTGACGGCGCTGTGGGCTGGCTCGGATGATGCGAGTTATTTGACGAAGCTGAATGATAGCGATGAGAAAGCGACGGATCAAACATGCAATAAATCAGACCTTTGTGACTGCCTTAAGTTTCTGTACCGCTTGGCCGTCATCGGCTTCCTCCCCTCCTCATCGTCGAATTCAGCATCGTCATCATCCTCACGTGCGAGGGAGGCGGAGACGGTGTCTTGGTACGAGGAAGACCGTCCTTCCGCTTTCTGCTTGCTGGACTTGGTGAGACCCCCAACCGCCTCGAGGAGCTGACACAAAAGAGAGAAACAATTTTACATTAGCCAAAAGATAACAGAGAATGTTAGACACTGTATGCTACCTTTATCGCTGCCAAGTGCGCAGTGTGGGGCATGCACCGGATGCGTGCCTCCTCTGCATTGAACTCAATCATCTTCTCCTCACACTTCTGTTGAAAATGTTGGACCATGGTATCATTGTTCGATGCGTTGTCCATCCCAAAAGTAACGATCTACAAAGGCAAGAGATCAGGGACGTCATTGAATGACATATAAATGCCAGCAGGTACCCGTCCTTCAAGTCCATACGTCTCGATGGTCTTCCAAATTGCATCCGCCATATTTTCCCCCGAGTGTTCGCCAACCAGCTTGCGAAAATCGATAAGCATCTCCTCTGTGGTGAGACGGTAATTAGGAGCAAGCGGATGAAATGGAAAAAAAATATTGATGCGCACCCAGCTGCCCATCGTTTGTAATATAATGCGCCACGAGGGCGAGAAACGGGTGCTGGTTGCTCGAGGTCCATGCATCGCACGAGATCGAGCTCCTGCAATGTGATCGTTAGCATATGTTCAACCACGACGAGCTAGAAAGCACTTACTGCGAACATCTTTCGCGTGCCCTCGATGCTATCTTCTCCCATCTTCATGATTCTCGAACGAATGGCGCCGCGCCCAGGGATCTTGAAAGTTCAGGGTGGATCCGTGGTGCGTGTATTCCATGAGACGGATGAACTCGGGCTTCTCCACTTCGTCGAAGGGCTGGTCGCAAGCGATGATCCACTCCGCAAGAAGCGTGTCGAAGGTAGCCTGGTTGAAGTCACCCTATACGACCACAAATTAAAAATTGATGCGGCAATGAATCGGAGAATAAATACCTGGGCCTTCCTTGCCTGCTGCTCCAGTCCTTTGATGATGCTCGACGTCGCCATCTCCACCTTGCCGAGGTACTCTTTCGCGGCGGGACCATCAACAGGAACCGTGCCTTGAGCAAGCTTCACCTCGTCTTCAGTCGGGGCTGGCCCCGCATGTAGAGCGCCAGGTAAAGTCGGTGCATGATAGGAAAGTGATTCTTCAGGTGCCGGATAAGTTCTGTATGCATCGTGGTTAAGGAGAACGTCGGGTAGGACACACAAGATCACTCACTGCTTAGATTCGAGCGGGAAGCTTTCGAAATAGTGATGATCTGCCGATTTCCGTGGAAGCACTTGAAATGCTTATCGCCCGGAGCGCCAGTGTAACCAACAGAGTTCTTTGAAACGACCTCATAGAAGAGGTAGATAGGATTCTTGGTCTAGCGCGATTTAGAGCACGAAAAATCTTTGAAGGAAGCAACACTTACAAAGGCTGCGGTAGGCTTTGCGGGCGGATCGTCCTCGTCCTCAACCTCCTCGACTGTCGTTGGTCTTCTTCGGAGCGGGGGCGCTGGCGGACTCGGAAGTCTGCTTACGCTTTCTGGAAGACGTTGCGGCAGTGGTCTTCCCGCGGGTCTGAGGCTTGGCCTTCGTGGATTTCGAACGACCGGGGAGGTTTTGGAGGGGAGAATCGAGGCGATCTGCGATGAAAAAATGAGCAAAGCTTCGACCAAATAACTGAGTGCTGACCTCGTCATTGTATATCTCCATCTCGCTATCGCTATCCTCTGAGTCGGACGCATCAACGAGCGGCGGCAGGTCGAAATCGTCATCCTCTTGATCACTGACAGACTCGGGAACTGTCTTGACTCGAGTGGACTTGTTGGTGGTGGCACGAGTACGGCGGGGTGCCTGGACAAAAGGATTGCCATCGTCGTCAGCTTTCTGAGCCGCGAGTGACTCGGAGAGCTTGTCGGTGTCCCTCTTGCGGGTGCCCCGACGAAGTTCTGTCGTCTGTCAGCTCGGCACTCTCAAGAAAGAGTATTCTGCAAACTCACCGCCCGATTTCGCAGGCAAAGCTTGGTGTCCGATTCAGAATCGTAGAAGTTGATTTCAGAGGCATCGCGCAGGTTTCCATTGGCGTCGAGGGCGCATTGGTCTGACATCGTCGGAAAGAGATGATGAAAAAGCGCTACATTCACCCGCAACTCTTATTGCTGAGCCTCGGTTCCAGAACCGCAGAAAGGATAAGCAAGAATTATGGAAAAATGCACGCCGGCACGGAAAGGCAAGAGAAATGGACAGTAGGGTGGGGCTAAATTTGCAAAGGATCCATACGGTGGGTGGTGCGGACGTTGATGCGCCATTCCATCGGCGTCGTAGTCCTCGAGTCTACGTGCTGTTGAGAGGGAGCAAGCTGACTTGTTTTATCGTGAGCAGTAACAACACAAATTCTGAGATGTTTGGCGCGTTCAACGCGTCGGTCCACACCTCACGCGCGAGGATACAGTGGAAAAGACCAGAAAGAGATTGACGCCGAAATCTAGATTGCCGTCGCATGATCGCCGGCCACGCTGATATCCCCACACTGTCTCCATTGGCTAGGTCCATATCTACACAAGCGCACGCTATCCGGAGAGACCGTCGACGGCCGTTGGTGCGCCGGCCGTCAGCTCAGAAAGCCGTCCCATTGCCGTCCCGTAGGAGAAAATCCAGAATCCCCGACGGAACGGGACACCTACCCGTCGCATACTAAAAACGCGTAAAGATGCGTAGTGGCACGGTCTTTGCGTCGTTTTCTGCCACTGCACTTCAATCCTCTGAATTCGACCTAGAGCCCCTCCTGTGGGCCTCCACTGCGCTTGGAAGGTGATGTAGAAGATTTTCCATTGGATTCAGAGAGCTCCCTCGAGCTGGACCTCGACATCGACCTCGATGAGCCGACCCGACCTCTCCACCCCAATCTCGATGAGCCACAGCCGTTGCCTTCTCCTCCTCCAAATAAGCGGCCATGCATCTCCATGGCCGAGCGAATTGCCACCGAAAAACCACCCCCCCCCCGCTGCCACATCCTCCACCGTGGAAAACGCGATGAGAAAATCAAGCAGGAGGGACAAATTCCTCGCGCTGCCATCATTTGCAACCAAGTGCGCGTGGACCACGCTATTCCCACCAGCATTGATGCTGAGGCATCCCGACTAGTGTTGCCGCGACTTGGACTCGGAGGGTCCCAAGTCGACTTGGTGAGGTTGACTTAAGTCAAGTCAAGTCAAGCCACAAGTGCGACTCAACTCGACTTCGAAGTCGGCACAAGTCAACTTCAAGTCACTTAAGTAGACTTGAGTCAGGTCTCAAAATAAAAATTATCTAATGGCTTCCCTCTTTCATTAGAATGCAGTAGCAGGCAGAGCCCCAGCGTGTTCGGTGTTCGGCATGCCTGTGCGGATTGCTCTGAGATGATCCCAATTCCCCTTCAATCCCCTTGTTCAAAAAAATCCTCAAGGCTTGGGGATGGGTCTCAATACACTGCCAATTTGGCCACTCAGGCTGTCGATCAGATCACATGACCATTGTTTGGCCATGAATTCGGCCATGCATCATTAGGGTTGTTCACAGTAGCCATTTTCAGCTCCTTTTCGCGTCATTTTCCTATCATTTTCCTATAATTTTCTCGTCATTTTTCAAAGACAAGGTCAAAGAGGAACACAAAGAGGAAGCCAAAAAATGGCCCTTTTTTCATAATGGACGTATGTAGCCCATTATGCAAAAGAGCCATTTTCCCCGTTCCTTCTCGCTCTCCTCTTTCGCTCCTTTTTGCCGAATTTCAAACTCCGATCCAAACTCAATTTTCACTCCCTCCCACCACATTCGTTACTCTAGTAATTACTCCACACTCATTTCTCGTACCTGTATGTCACCCCATAAGCCGCAGGGGTCACAATGCCCAGGCAGCACAGCCAAGGCTGCTACAACAGCTGCCAAGAAGTCGTCCAGAGCCGCCAAGGACGGGCAGGCGGGCAAGCACAAAGCGGCTGCTACATCCCCGACCCGCGCTTCTACGTGTCCCCAAACCAAGACTGCGAGAGCGTGAAGATAACAAGTAGTGTTATGTAACTGTTCTGACATGAGGTCCGATCGGACATTGAACTTTCGAGTGGGTGCCGGGATGTGCCGATACCCCCGTAAAAATGAAAAGGGGCCTTTTCGGTCAGATGCACGAGGCTACCCGTTCACAGTAGCCATTTTTGAGCTCATTTTCGAGTTCCTTTTTGTTTCATTTTCACTCAAATGGCGGGGAACTGGCGAAAATGAGACAAAAAGGAGCGCAAAAAGGAGTCAAAAAATGGCTACTGTGAACAACCCTATTGTCCTGTGCTCGTCTGTGGGCCAGCTGGCCAGATCGCCTGGCAATCCAGGTGGCTACCATATTGTCCATCTCTGTTGGCCAGCTTTCTGAGTTTATATGGGCCAGCCCCTATGACTCCTGTTACGGGGCTGACTACCAACTGCAAACATGCTGCTCAAAACCTCTTGTCCACCCCACTCTCAAGCTAGTCTCAACTCTCTTACGGTATATATGGATGTCCGACTGGCAGATGCATTTTATATTACAATAATAATATCTACTATAATATAATACGAGGGGGGATAACGAACTGTCCCGGATCCGTGATGTTCCATCCCCACGGTAACATTCTTTCTGGAGTGGGATGGCACTGGGACCGATCATATCATGTGATCCAGCTTATCCTCGTAGAACCGTCATGACTCATGCATCATGGTGTGACCTGACTCACACCAAATCAAAGGCATGAGCGATAATCTTGTCGCACAGCCACAGAAGCGCGCTCTCAAACGGTCTGAAGGCTGTGCTCTCAGACGAGTTCAGAGCGCATGAGATTTAATTAAATAATTTAATCCACATCCGAGTCTATGTCCATCTGTTCTGCTGCCCTTGCTGTGACTTTTCGCACCCTGGTTGTTCGTCGTACATTGGCAGTCATCACAAATTCAACAGCCTGTCCTCCATCATAATCCGAATCGGAGTCTTGGCCAGTGTTCTGGGCCTGTCGTCGGCGCGGCTTCTTTCGTGGTGGGGCATCATCGTCACAGTCCTCCTCTGATTCTGTTATACTTGCTTCATTGTCGGAGCCTGCTTGACGATGCCTTCGCCTAGAGTCTGGATCTGGCTGTTTTGATTGCTGAGTATCATCGGCTGCCTTCTTCTTTGCCTCTCGATTTTATTTTGCCCGCTTACACTTTCCATCCTTGATTTCACGTAGACCAGCGGCAATCTCGTAATGCTTGGCTTTACGGTCCTCAAACAAGGCAATAGGGGCAGTCAAGTCCCATGGAAGAGCTTGGCGTAACAGATGAGCATTGTGAAATGTGTGAGTGTTAATGATAAAGTGTTCCATAGGCTTGTGGCCGTTGGCGCCATGATGACTGGAGTTTACGAAGCCAAGATCTGCTTTGAACAATGAAAGTGGCCTGTCCCAAACTAGCTTTCAAGTGGCCACTCACGTGGTCGGCCACCGAAATATATAAAGTGCAATATTGGTGAGCACTAATATTCCCTCCTTCAATCCTCACTCTGAATTGTGCCCATCCCTTCATCATGTCTACTCGAACATCCGTTCTTGGCAATGATTTCCTCCTCGAGTTGCAAGCCATGGCTCAAGAACCAAGCTCTCCTCTGCCCATGCCACCATCTCGGAAGCGTGCTCGCCACGATAGTAGTCCTGGCGCTGGCAGCGATGAAGAGGCAGTATCCCTGAGACACCTCTTGCTGCACTTTCCGTTGGCAGTGTCAGTTGCAATGTACCGGCAACCGTCAAACATTTTGCAAAGAAACAGAAGCTGCGCAGTGAACAACAAACTCAAGTTGACACATTCCTCAGTGTATGTCCTTTCATCCCTGCTTTCATGACTCTCTGACATACTTCAGGACGTACAAACTGTTGGTGACGCCAAGATTTTTATTTCGATCCTTTGCTTGCAGAACGATCTGCAAAAGATTGTTGCTGCGGCCCCCCCGTATTCGGTTTCTGCAGAACTAAAGGCCAGCTTCCACCCACCCGATCCACTATATAGTTTACTGATCTTAGCTCTTCCTTAGACGAATATTCAAAGTTACGCTATGGCTGTACTCCTGTCCCGAAAGTTGGCATGTACAAAGGAAACATGCCAGTGCAGCATGTCCTTGTGTGTATTTTTTGTTTTTCTTGGATCTGTCTCATAAACTGTCAACACTTGCAGGATATCCTCAAGAAACATCGATTTGATATGCCACCAGGATTCGAAAACAATCCTGCCGACCTCAACAAGGTCATTGGTGCAATTCAAGATGCCTTCACTCAGGCTCGGTCCCACCTCAAGAAACTGGTACGCGACATCGATTAAATTTCTCTAATCATATAATTTGACATTATTTTCTGTTAGCTATTTGCAAGTGTCCGAGTCATGTGGGACCGCGTCACCATTAACCTGCCTGCTACAGACCACCAAAATCTGTTTGCACTTGCACAAGCTTTTGTTGAGGGTACCAACTATCGTATCAGCAACCCACTCTGTGGTCGAATTGCTCTGATGGTAAGTCTGTATTTGCTTGCCACCAATTTTCTCTGACTTGGTTACCAGCGCAAAATTTTCCTGGTGAAGAGCAACACTTCATTCTGGGATGAGCTTGACTCTGCTCTAGCAGTGATGCAGGTTGCGTCAAAAGGAAGCGACACAGCAATTGCATTGTATGTTCTGCATCCTATTAGGCTCTACCTGATCCTGATACCACTTTTGCAGGATGTTTGATGGCCTCATCAAGGTGGACAAGGTGCTTCATGGCGCTGTCGACATCATCTATCAGCCCACAGATGACCTCCAGCAAGAGGTCGATGACTTGATCGATGCCACGAGAATGAACACTGCCACCATATCAAACTGCAGTGGCGATCAAGAGGACGAAGACGAGGAGATTGAACCCCAGGTCTCGTCGTCTAGTAGTGCAGAGTAGTTGTCACAGTATTTATATGTTTTATGTTGCCATCTTCATTCAATGCATCCATCCGTAATTCCCTGATTTATCGCACCTTCCATGGCATCCTTCGACGAGCAACTACCCTACCAACATTCTAGATGAGTAAAAATGTATACACTAGGCGCCTGAGTACGTTGCATGATGCCCTCTGATTGGCTGATCTCCAGGAAGGTACGGCAGGTTGGGCTATATGTCTAAATACAATGCATTGTCCGGGAAATACATGATTTAGCCAGCCGTGATAATATCTGAATGATGGGACATTCAACGGATGGAGTTGGCCACCACGGACACATGACGAGGTGGTGGTCCAATTGGGAATATCAGGCCACCGATCAAGCTGTGCATCAGGCGGCTCAACAGGTGAACAATGGATTGACCTGGCTCAGTGTGGAGTGATACGTTATGAAGTCTGGTGGCCACATTATAGATGTGTGGCCACCAGCCGGGATTAGAAGATGGGGGAGCTGTGAATTTTGGGTGGCTGACACCTGGGTGGAAAATGCTGGTGTAGTGTTCTCCATTGTAGTGGGCATGTATCGCCACCTGAATTTGGAAACTGGACTGCACATCAGGCAGATCTGAACATCCAACGATTCTTCAGAAAACACATTTCCTCTCTAATTCATCTGTGTCTCTGCAAGATCCGAGCATGTAAGAAGCACATTTGGGCTATACCCTTTGTGACTGTAATTGCCTGGCATACCTGGACGAGCGAAGCATTAGTCCAGACTGGTCAACTTTTTTGCACATCACCAATCGAAAGATCCGTCAATCACGGGACTACAAACAGCATAATAAATAAGCGTAGTAGCTTCGAAAATCCAAGACAGGTGTCCCCTCATATTAGGTTTTTTTTTCCGATTTCTTTCCTGCACCCTCAACTCGGAGTAGGTCAAATGAAGATTCAGTTTTTGACAGGTCACATGGTGTTTGCTTGTCAATTCACAGCCACGGTTGCCCATCAAACTGGTCCGTGCATGGCGCTGCTGCGCTCGTCTTCCTTCCATGCTTTCCTTCCGCTCACCTCTTTGGCCACTACTGCTCTACATGAGACATGTTCTTAGCTCTTTCTCTCTTTCTCTCATGATGACACACCCCACTGAGAAATTGCTTGTATATATCGACTACTGTACCATTTCGACCGAATGTTCACACAATGTCACCCGTCACCTAAGGTGTTCATTTTTCCAGGTGTTCATTCTGACAAATGCGATCAAAAATTACCATAAATGGTAATTCGGCGAATGCCGGGGCGGAAATTTTCGCATTTCTTAGCCTATTTGGGCCTCAAGATCTTGCCGTCACCGTCACCTACTTCAAAAATGTTCAGTTCAGGACCCTCCGTCACCCGTCACCTGAACATTCGGTCGAAATGGTACAGTACATGTCAGCATCAATGAGATCAGGCAGTTCGTCTGAGTCAAAATCTGAAGGTGAGTACCATCCGTCACAGGTCAAGATTATAGGTCCAAGAGTGTTCAAGTGACCATAACTCCTCTTCAGACACGGCATGGCCGCAAAAATTGCAGCCTCGTGTGCTGCCCGTTGATGCAGATGCCAAGTTAGTAAGTCAAGCATTCCCTATTTCAACACTTCAGCGACGAGTTAAATTGAGACGTGGATTTGATTCTTACTTCCAGGTTCATGACAGCAGAATCCACACCATTCATGAACACAAATTTGCCGTTCGAGCCTTGGATGACGCAAATTTCGTCAACGATGCTGGAATTAAGCACCGAAACGATGCTGATCATTTTGTAGAAGGAAGGATCTCGGTGAGCCCAAGGACCCATTTCGCAGAGCCACTCTTTCAAGGGTTTGATTCGGGGAATACCACTGAGCCACCTGGTAGAACTGTTTTGCTGGCAACAGCATGTATGAGCACCACTGATTAAACTGAACAGAATGACAGCATACCACATTATCCAAGACGAATGATGCTACCGACGGGAATACTGCTGTCAGGGAAGTCATACCTGCCGTCCTTTGAGACACGCGTATCCTGGGCATTTATATCAGTGGTTCGAGTCGCAAGTGTTTATTAATCATTGGAATAATTTTGGTCTCCTGATTTCATATCCAACACAGATTCTGAGCTTGAGCTCTCATTCTGGAATAATCTCGCTGCTCTGATTGCATTTTTAACGCACATCGAACCTCAAACTTATGGTGATTTAATGAATGTACAGACATGAGACCTTGACAACTGGTATGAACGTCCAAGAAGCCAGCAGCCTCAGATGCCGTGTCAGCGCCGAATCTCGGCCAATACAGAAGCATTGCTGCCGAAGACTTCAAATCTCATGTGCGTTTGACTTCACTCACATTTCTGCCCACGAAATTTAATCTCTCCCATGAACATTTCATATCTCACAGGCACATTATTCCGAAATTAAGGCAAGCTGATATGTTGTGCACCAGTCTCGTCCTTCGCTTCCACATATGTGTTTACCTTCCCACCTCTATCATATTCCTGAATGACAGATCTGTTTCAAAGCGACAATTGGTTGAGCTCATGATACTGCATCACAGAGGTGCGTCCAACCAAACTATTTCTGTCTCTTGCAAGTTGTATAATTCTCAACAGCAAAAGGTGCCCAACTGTACTCAAGAAGGCCTGCGGCAACTCGACGCTCTGCACGACAACCCGATGAAGACAAAGACCAAGGAGCTCCCCCCGCTCCACCGGATGCCAGAGCTGGACTTCATACCAGGCGTCAAGCAACCCAGGCAGCGCGCCCTACTGGACCTCCAGCTTCGACGACAGCACATACTGTGAGCTCTGGGGATCAACCGCGGGGCTTTGCAGGACTATCTTGTGATATTTTCCAACCTTCATCAAGTCTCTGCTCAGTGTTTAAACAGCCACTCAGCCCCATGCACAAGCCAATGCCAGAACCGGCTCACAGAGGACAGGTTTGTCGGCAGTAAAGATGATTTCTTTTTCAGCTGACTCTTTTCAGGACAGTTGTCTATGCCTGTTCGAAGTACAGGTTCAACTCCTGCCGCTAATACCGGAACTGGCTCTCAAACTCAGACTTGGACCGGTTTGTCGGCAACTCTGTATTTTTTTCCCGGGCTTAAACTCTTTGCAGGACCGTCCTCAATACCTTTGCAGAGTCTGGGATCAATCCAATCAAGCTCTGCCGCCACCATGGTATGTTTCATTCCCTTCAGCGAATTAACCTCATCAATGTTACCAGGCCCTGCCACCAATGACTCCTGCTCGTCGCGTTGCAGATAGACTGGCTGGTCTGCTAACACATCAACCGGTGATGGCTAGCCCTGGTCCTCGGATGCGCAATCCTGGCCCTGAGACTTCTGACACTGAGAACACCTCTGATTCGGACAACCTGCCTGTTATTTGTCCTGGCCGGTGCGCTGGTCGTATTCCCGCACCGTCATTCGACTCCGACGAGGATTTGCCTCCTTCACAACCGGCACCTACGACCACATCCCAACAGCCTGCAGGTGGAGCAGCAGCACCCCAGCAACGCCGCCGTGCTGCCGCTGTACCGGCTGGGACCACTGACATGGAAGGATACACATGGACCACTGCCGTAAACTTTTCTGGGGTCAACAATTAGGACATCATTGGCAGCAGATATGTGAACTTCTTACGGGCATAAGCGGCACTTGAATGACCCATCCAGTTGATTATGCCCATAGAAATATTTACAATCGGCTGACTTGTCGGTTTGAGGAAGGCTCGAGCCTCACCACTCGCCGAAAGCATCTTCAATCCGAAGGGCATGTGAACGTATACGTGGATATTGTTACCAAACACGGTCTCACGAACAAGCTTCCAGCAGAACGTCAGAGGCAAGTGGATGAACAGTGTGCAATGGATCTCCAACGGCTTCCATTTTCGATGACAGCATTCACAGAGCAACTGATCAAAGTCTTTGTCACCAACGATCTGGTGCGTTGGATCCTGCTAACATTTGCCTCTTGTCTGACCGATCATGTAGTCCATTCATCTTATTGAAAGTCGTGAGTTCTGAGACCTATTACTCCTTCTGCGCGAGTCGCTCAGCGACAAGGACATCCCACACCGAACCAAACTCACCAACCTCATTATTGAGGCCTGGATGCGGTATTATGTTGAGCTCAAAGCGACTTTGGGTGTGAGTACTATCCTCTGGCTTGAACGATTTGAATACCACTCACTATAATGCAAGGCTGCAATTGGGAATATCAGTTTCACCGCTGACATCTGGAGCAGTAAGGGCTTGCATCCGTATCTCGCTATCACCGCACATTGGCTCGGCCCAAGAGGCAAAGAACAGCAAGTTTTGCTGCGCCAAGGGTTGTTAGCATTTCGACGTATTCGCGGCGCCCATAGCAGGCAGCGTATCACATGCATTGTGTACAACATTCTGGACAACGCTGGAATCATCAAAAAAGTGAGTATCACATTTTCTTTCTCGGATGTATGTCGGACTCAAGTACTATCAGGTCGGGCATTTCACCCTTGACAACGCCTCCAACAACGGCTCATTCATGTTCCACCTCAAACTTCTTCTGGAGGATATCGATGTTCTTTCCTTCGACGACAAGAAGAACTACATTCGTTGTTTCGCCCATGTCATTAACTTGTGCTCCCAGGCTGTTATCAAAGTGATGGAGAAAGACGACGTGGATCCAGCATACTCTGACACGGAGACAGAGCCGGGGACCGAAAGCGAGAATTCCGATGATGGGGAAGCTGTTATGCGGGCACCACGCTACTTGCGGAAGGCTGGCCCCATCCGGCGAGCAAGAAAAACAGTGGCTTTCATTCGAAAGTCGGGCCAACAATGTGACGAGCTCCAAAACATCATCACAGAAGGCAACACTAAATCGCTGTGGAGAGAGGTGACTCTGGGAGATAATGGCGAGGCAGTAGAGACTCCGGTCAACTTTGTGTTCTCGAACCTGCAATATGACCACCTGACTTGTTCAATTATAGGTCAATTTGGCTTCCGTAACAGTTCTAGCCGATGTAAAGACACAGTGGGACTCGGTGTTCTACATGCTTCGCCGCCTGCGATATTTACAGCAGGTTCGTTGAATTAATCTCTGTAAATGCCGCAAATAATCTTGATATCATAGCCGGTGGTTCGCTTTTTGGCCTTGAACCATGATGCACATAAATTGCGCCACCAGCTGGAGAATAAGCACTGGAGTCGCTTGGAGTTGATGGAATTGATCCTTCAGGTGTGGCTCCTTCGATCTTGTGCCGCAACCAGTATAACCTTGCATTCAGCAACCTCATACTGTCCAAACGTCCATGTCATCTGAAAATACACCCATCCTAGCCAGCGCCATCCCAGCATTTGAGCTCTTCATTGTGTCATGGAAAGCCATGCTCAATGATGCTGACTTACGATCCGAGAATATTGGCAAATTTCTTCGGCCTGGTCTCGCAATTGCAGAAAAGTACTACAATAAAATGGCGGACACTGATGCATACATCATTGCTATGTGTGAGCCTTCGTTCTTTGTTATACGGTGATGCACTCAGGCTAAAATCCCACAGTCATCAACCCTTCAATTCGTTTTGAATGGATTAGTCAGAACTGGACACACGAAGAGCAGCAGGAGGCAAAGAAAATAATCATGGACAAGGTCGGCCAATCGCGTTTAACCTCCGCACTTTGTTTGATTGCTTTTCCAAGCTTAAATCCTACGAGGAGGTCAAAGTCAACACGCGGGATTCTCGTGCTAGCTCTCCTGGTGCCAGTGGATCAGGCTCTGAATCGCGCTCCCGCTCCCGATCCCAATCCTGCCCAGCTGCACTAGTGTTTACTGGAATAGCGCAGGCAGCAAAGCGGTACTGTAATGTCGGCCAGTCACTTGATTTCACTGCGACTGCAGGCTCGACTACCGGTGACCAGTCTCTCAACGATGAGGTGAACCACTATATGACCAGTCCTCTTCCTTCACGGAAGTCGACGGACATGGTTGGTTATTGGATGGTTGGTGTCTGAATTCCCAAGCCGTCTTGCACTCATCTGTTTTTTTTGTTCAGAATCACGGCAGGACGACCTGGCCCAAGATTTTCCGTCTGTTTGCCGATTATGCTCCCATCCAGGCCACTTCCGTTCCTTCGGAACAGGTTTTCTCCTCATCAGCAGAGACCGATACAAAACGACGGAACCGTACCAACGCTCTGCTGATGGAAGCCCTTCAGATGCTCAAGTTTAACTCCAAGAAGGCCCGACTCAACTTCATGGCCGAGTGGCAGTCGGCTGCAGTTCCAGATGAGGAGGAAGACTGGCTTCGCATCTTGGCATCGGCTGCTGATGGACGCCAAGCTGAGATTTGGCGTGAGATTTCAGATAGTTGCGAGGCGGAGGCAGGATATACCGAGATGCCCGAGGAAAATGAAAATTGATATGGTACACGCAAATCGGGAGCTTTGACAACTGTTTTTTTTACCGATGTGAATTTGACCTAAATGTATGTGTAATCTCTTTGCGGGGCACATAGCAGACTACTGTATCACACAAAACAACATTTTTCAACTTGAGAATCAATTGCTGTCTTACAATTTTACCCATCTACCAGCCCGAACCGGCAGCGTCGTGAACATCAACACTTGCGGGCCAAATGCAGGCCAAATCCAGTAACAGCTGCAGATAATCGTCCACTCAGCCTATCAGAGGCGGGTCTTTCCCCTGCCTTGTCCACTGCTCAACAATTGCAACGAAACAGAACTGACTTTGTTGACCTGAGTCGACTTGAGCAACTTCAAGTGACTTGAGGTGGGCCAAGTCGAGTCGAGTCGAGTCAAACTTGGAACAGAGTCATTTTACCAAGTCGCGACTTGACTTTCCGAGTCACGGCAACACTACTCCGACTGCCCATGGAGCATATGCCGCCAGGACCGAGGGCAATACCTATGGCTGCAAGAAGCGACGGACGCTCACTGAGCTGATTGCTGTGGGTTTCCAATTCGTCTCCTGTGACTTTGAGAGGGTTGGAATTATCTGCAAGTGGAGGGAACACTGTGCAGTGCACCATGATCATGTGTGGGACACCTCGCTGCTGCCCTCACCACCATCCTCTCCTGCCCTCACTGCATCACCCCTGCCTTCTCGGGCCGAATCTCCCTTTTCCCTTCCTCCCTCTGCTTGTGTGCTGGCCGGAGGTCCATTCGCTGACACCAACCAGTGAGTTGCCCAGCAAGAGTACCACACTGATCGTGAAGCAGGGTGCGTGGGCAGCATCGTTGCCAATGGCGTCATCAAGCAAGGCCCTGCAACGGACCGCTGCCTCGGTCCCCAGGTTGCCAAAAGATGTGCTAGTGCCACATCCCCAATGCTCCCCAACCAAAGTCCCCTGCTTCCCTCCCCCAGTATATCCAGCAGAGCTGCCTTTCCCTGCACGACTTTTTGCTGAAATTCATGCTGCAGCTGTTGCTGCTGCTTCCACCGAGGCATCCATCTCCACATATGCATCAACCATGGTTCCCGCTGCTGCTGAGGCATCCATAACCATGGATGCATCACCCGATTTGAACCCCATGCCTGCACCCGTTGATGCTTAGGGTCTATCATCATGTGTGCATCAATCCCCACACCTGCTGATCTCCCCACCCTCAATATGCCTACCTCCATCCTCCCCACACTTTCACCTGCGCTCCATGCCCACCACCTCTCTGATTGCCCAATGCCCCTCGTGGATATCAATGACTTTTCAGACAACGAAGACTTGCCTCCACAGTATATGCCTTCTATTGCACACCTGTCCAGCAATAGCCAGAGTGAGGCCAAGGCTCAGACAACTTTGTTGCCTTCACCGTTCATATTTCCTGTCAGTGGGCACCCGGTGGTGTTCAGAAATGAGTGGGCTATGTTTTTCTCCTGCTAATCACCTGCTGACGTGCTAGTTCCACAGGGAGTCTGCGTTCTGGCAACTTCTGGAATCGGAGGAGTCTGAGATGCTTGTGACTAGCTCTCCCTGTGAGTTGCAGAAATTTTTTGAGTGGCATCGGGGGGTGGCCACCCACAAAGCAATATGATGACGAGAAAATGCCGGTGCTCTGTGAGGGATGTGTCCCTATAGAATAATACATAATGCAATGGTAGACTTAAAGGAATTAGCCTTGACAAAAAAAAAACTTGAGCCCAGCTCAAACACTTGAGAAAAGTAAGGAGCAAAGCTGCAAAGGC